>JABRWK010000441.1:0-44805 GCA_013372445.1 Hypothenemus hampei | reverse complement strand
ATAAGTATTCTGATAATTTTGCTAAATTTACTTTAATAATAAGAAGTGCCTCTAAGTTTTAAAATTTTTTACGTCTTATTTTTACATTTTATTGAAATTAGGTTTGGTTAAGTTAGTAGTAGAATTATAAAATTTATATGTAACTATGTTTCAAAAAAAAATGATCGGTTTGAATCCCTAGAAAGTATTCTCGCACGCCTATAATTCCATATAGTTTTCTTCCTTCAAAATGTCGCGGCTCTAGTGATGTGAAAAAAATATTATAAGATTTTCAGCAATCTCTGTAGCGGCTAAAGATGATAATAAAGCATACGTTGGTGCACCTTTGGAGAAACTGTCAATAACTGAGAAATTTAACTCTAATGTGTATGTATCCAGTTGTATAATTTCAAATGGCTTGGTCACGGTTGATGTTATATGCATTTCCATTTTAATTGAGTGTCGTTCATATTTACTTCGTTGACATATTTCGAATTCATTGATGTAATACTGTATTGATTGTTTAAGATTTGGCCAATACGTAGTTTTTTTATTTTTAACTCTGTTTCATCGATTGCTCTGCGATTCATTTTTCTCTCATACATGATGGTTTTTTATTATTTCTTGTACTTCACTTTTCTCTAATTCCGTCGATTCATTTTGTAAAGCATCTCTTAAATTGTAAAAATGGCCAACGATAATTTCTTTTATTTTTAAGATTTTTTCATAAATGTCCTGATTTTTGAAGTAGACGTAGAATATATGTATGTCGCAACCGTTTACCCAAATTTGGCATGAAATGTGTAAACAGTTCGTCTAACGTTGCCCAATCGTGAAAAGATTTAACATATTACATCAAAAAGCTAGATATTTTAACCGTTACATGCAAAGCCTAATTGTCTCTGCCACTTAATGAAATCAGTCATATTGTTTTCCAACATGTATATGAATCTGATATAGTCACTTAATATAACTCATCTTGTATGAAACTATTGGTCACTTTCCTTTGGATATATTTTTTTTGACAAATAAAGCTATACCTTAACTTACCTCATTTAAGATAAGTTACAGATTGGTTTGACAAAAAAATATAAAAGGGAAAGTAACCACCAGATTATGAAAAGAAAAACATTAAGTGACTATGACAGATCCACATAGTGGAAAATAATATGATTTCATTAAGTGGCAGAAACAATTAAACATTTCGTGTAATGGCTAAAATATCTGACCTTTTGGTGTAATATTAAATCTTTTCATTATTTGGCAGCGTTTCACGAACTGTCTAGACATTTCATGAACTGTTCAATTACAGTAAACGGTTACGACATATATGCTACTGAAAAACTCGAATTCCGTTCAAACTAGTTCCAACTAGTTAAAACTAAGAATACCTAGAGTAATTTGTGGATACTGGCCTTCACTAGTAAAAACAAGTTTTACGTTTAATATGTTACGTAAAATTAGTTTTTACTAAAATAATCAATCGAAGGGGTTAGAATAAAAAGGGTATAAGTGCATTTTTGGAAAAATATGAGTTAAGTGTGTTTTATTAAAGATGAGGTTATTGTTTATTAAAATAAAAAAAAGGCAATTTCGATGCCTTTGGGGCTATCTATTACCTATTATACTAATGTCTTTTTTTGGTAATGGTCGGCCGCCCAGTGATATGCAAAAAATATTTTGCTGCATGTGTTATCTCAAAAAACATTTTAAAAGTAATATTCTATTGATTTTTAAGTAGGTAAAATTATTTAACAATCTACCTAAAGATTTCCTTAATTTTATTATTGTTACACAACTTTAAACTAAAATATCTCTAAATGATAAAAATGTCACTTATACCCTTTCTATTCTAACCCTTTCAATTAGAACTCAAAAAATATTGTTTTTTTTTGTATTTGAATAATTTCTTCCATATTGTATTTGAAAATATGATAAACAATAATAAATTTTAGTAAATAGTACAATTAAAAGATTACATGGAAAGCAAAGTAAAACAAAGGAAATCTTAATATTGCAATATGTGAGTGATCAAAAGTAGTAAATGTCACCTTATTTTTTGTGGAGCTTCCTTTGCAATTTCAATCTTTAATGAAACATACGTTCACAAAAATGCGATACTCATTCTGAGAGAAAAATATAATGACATTGTATATATAATGCTATCACAATTTCCACGTGTTAATGTCATGAGATTTCTTACGATTTCATTACAAATTCAAAGCTCATGCAGATTAAACGAGGTAGATTAGGTTTGACTAGATTTGTTCGTTGCTTTGAGGTTATGTTTGGAAACCAAGGAAACATTATTTTTCGAGTTTCGAGTTTTGATCATTTTGCTAAAAACTAGTTTTACCTAGCGATTCAAACGTTAGAACTAGTTTTAACTGAAATCTCCAGTTAAAACCCGAATTATTTTAAAAACACTCATTATTTGGGATTTTACTGAAGTACTTAGTTAAAACTAGTTTTTACTAGTGAAAACCAGTATCCACAAAGTATTTTTGACATTCTCAGTTTTAACTAATTAGAACTAGTTTGAACCAAATTCGGGTTTTTACGGGGACATATACAGGGTGTTAGAGAAATAAATATCATAAATTAACTATCGATTAAGAACATCATATTGAAGAAAACAACTCCTTACAATATGTATAGAAAAGGCAATGATTTCCACGGAAAACAAGTCAAAAGATTTTATGTTTTTTTTTAATTGACTAGTTTTTTTATTCTTGTAGTAAGGATTTTTTTCTGGAAAATGATGTCCTTAATCATTGGTTAAATCTACGAAAGGTATTTCTCTAACGCCCTGTGTATAAAAGTAAAATTAGTGTAGTTTTCCCAGTAATACATATTCCCACATGGGTTGTAAAATATCATTTTCAAAATAATTACTTTACAGTTGGATTATGAATCGTATTTTTTTTTCAAAATTATAGTTACGTTTAGTTTTGGCTTGCAAATAAAATACTTCAGAAACTATTATTTGGTTTGCCCCGTAGCTTACTGCTAATTCGATTATATGATATTTTTACTTTGAATTTACCAAAATTAAGTGTAAATTGCATAGTAACGAATCTGTAGGAGCCATTATTCATTAACGTGATTTTGTTTTTGGGTAGAGTTTGTCGTTTGAATAGAATTTTGGAAGTAACGAATGTTGTCTTTTTCTATAACAAATTGTAAAGCTTGCAGAAGATATCTGGGTCGCATACAGCGTATTGTTGTTCATCAGGGTTCTGTTAATCCAAACAAGAAAGTTTTTAAGACGAACTCCTTATATATTTTTTTTCGAATCTGCGGGTTCCCTTTGTTCGTGTACATACGGACAGATTAAATTTGAAATATGTAAAGTCATAAAATCAGCCTTGTCTAAACATTAGCAGATCTGTACTTAAGCTTAATTTATCATGTTGATCTGCGAAATATCTACTTAAAATCTGTTTTTTGACCAATTCCTTGTATTTACATATTGAACTCTCAACACTAATATTACAATAAGCACTTAATATTCGTATTATTCAGTTAGTTCAATATCGGCGATTCGATTATCCTTTCCGAAAATATCCGTTTCGATTGCGCTAATTATTAAACCTGATATCAATTATTTTTAAAAAACTTTGTTATTTGAATACAACTTATGGCCGGTTTTTGAACATTTTCATTATCCAACTGATAGTTTTTGACATTTCATTTTGACAGGATCGGTTTATTACGAGTTTATTGATTCGATAATTTTATCTAATAGATATCTGTCTGTTCAGAATCCGACCATTAATCGTACAAAACATCAGTTAAAAATTCCCCACAGACAATAAAAATCCTGCTTTTATGTTAAACAAATATGCATCGTAAACACATTAAAATTACTATAAAATCAGCACTTAATAATGAGATAATTAATGCTATAAATCATGTTCTAAAAAACGAAGAGAGAATAGGGAGTTGGAGCATGCTAGTGGATGTAATTGTAAAGCATATTATAATATCGTTTAGTAACGATACTGATGATCAATTGTTATCAACTGATATTGTTTCTGACTGTTGATTTGAAGTGACAATAATTTTGGTTTGGAATGTTTTAAGTGCCATCTATATGTAATGTTTTGTCGTCAAACTTGCATGATGCGATAAGACTGAAAGAACTGTCAGTCTTATCGTATCATGCAAGTTTGACGACAAAACATTACGTGCAAACGACACTTTATGGTTGTGTCAGTTTCAATCATGGTTATTATTCACTCATTTCACCGTATACGTATGTATCGATTGCATATTCCATTGATTAACCTATTAGTGAAAAATTTTACAAAAATTTCATTTGACCGGAATTCTCGGAAAATTTTCATTATTTTTTTCTATGCTAATATTTTGTTTCACAGTAATACTTGAATTTCTCTATATAAACTTTTTTCCTGAGATTTTATAAAATGTATGCTCTTCCCATGACGATTCATTTTTCAAGTTAGCCTAATTTAAAATGGTTGTGCTATAATCTACTAATAAGTTCAGTTTTTAAATTAGATTAATAGCGCAGATTCAGTCAAGTTAACAATTTAAAATGTTTAAAATTAAAAAAAAATTATTTGATTTTTCGTAAATAATTCCGTTTCCGAGTAAATAATGGTTTTATTAACATATGTTCAACTAACTTAAATGTGTTAGTATAATATAAATCCCAAATTAAGGATTAACAATGATTACATAACATTAACATCCTATACAGAAGAGAAACTAAATATACAGAATACATATTTCACTCATTTAAGGAAAAATTAATTGAATGAATTGTTGAAAGTAACCTTCGTTTTCTGTAATACATCCTGCCGTATGAACCAAACTGTTTCCAATGCGCTACAAAATAAATGATTTAGTAGGAAGGGATTTAAATGCATTTGTTATTCAATATCCAGAAAAATCGAACCATTAAGAAAAGTCCTTTACTGCATAATAGATAATTTGGAGTAATAACAATAAAACACAATTCAAATAAAAAATTACAGGAAAAAATTACTTCAACAACTGTTCAAAGTTGCGTCCTTAAAACTCTAAACACTTTTTATTTTTTAGAATGAATTTGTCATGTACAGCTTCTCTTATTGATGAGGGATTTAAATTATTGAATGCATTTCTCACTTTTTCATGCAGTTTGCTCTTTGCAACATGTTTGTTAATGAAACCGATTTTTAATTATTGCTCAAATAAAATAATCGGTAAAGGGGCTATGAGTGGGATCTATTATTTGCAACCCATTCGTCATGAAACACCTTTTACAAGACATTATTGAACAAATATTAAACCATTATGAACAAGTGCACCGTCATGTCAATAAATAATGGTTTATATTTTACTAATGGCAAATTTACAATGTATGTTTGTTCCAAATTTCTCAAAATATTTAAATATATTTGATCTACAGAAAATAACAATAATAATTATTGTTTTATTTAAGTGGATAAGAATCACTTTGGAATGACCCGCGTCAATTGTACAAAATAATTTTAAAATAAATAAAAAAAACAATTTAGCGTTTAAGTTTTCTTCATAAAAATGTAGTTTAACCACCCCATCGTTTCTAATGGCACAAAAAATGTTAAACTGCCAATCTTCTTGAAAGTTGCGGCAGCGAAACTCATTAACACTGTTATTACTGTAATAATAGGAATTGTGTTTATTAAAAATGCCATTTTTGTTAAATTTTATCTTATCTGTTCAAATAATATTGTCTAAAAATAACGGATTTTCGAAAGAACGTATCAGAAAAAACTATCTGCTTTGGATAACCGGTAGCTTTTAGATGTCACACTTAAATAATTAAATAGGGATGAAATTAATGTGTTTTAATGATTCCAAGCAAGGTGCCTTTAGTTAAATTAAACTCTAAGTTAACTTGCCTTAAGGGCATTGTCGAATATTTTTGGAAATATCCTAAAATCAAATATTTAGTCATCAATTATAGGCTTGTCCTTTTTATAAAGTGTTTTAACAAATCCGCCAGTTTTAAAATTATCTATTACAAGTTTAAGGACTTCCCGTAGTAGATTGGTTTTTTCAGATATTAAATACCAAATATATGGCATGCTTGGTTAACATTTTGTTGCATTTAGCATTTAGCATAAATAATAATAAATTGAGATAAACTTTGTGTAATTTTTGAGTGTTTTTAATATTTAAATGAAATACCGAGCATTGAAAATTGACTTTTTGAAATAAAATGGGAACGATTAGATTTAGTTATAAACAATTGAATTAAAAGTAGTACTTCTATTTTTAATGACAATGTTAGGTTACTTTCCTGAGTACCCTTTTGAAGAAAGTTGAATTTACTTACTGACTCAAATGAAATGAATGCATTTTGTACAAAAAAGTGCAAAATTTCATTACAAAATAGCCTGCCGATTGCGAAATATTAGCAACTAATTTAATGGCTGTAACTGTAACTTATTTGGAAAAATTTCAAATACATATCTCGAAAATCGTGAAATTTATATATATCCTCATAAAAAATATTTATAGTTTTCCGAAGAAGTGAAATTTGATTAAATATACATAATCTTACATTTAACCCTTAAATCGTAACATGATACGATATTACGTAGTGAAACACATCCGGTCTTAGATACCTACGTTAGGTTCTAACACAAAATAGACGTATAAATTAAAAAATCTATTGAATGCTTTATGACGATTAATGGGTTATGAAGGCATAATCAAGAAGAAGATTTCGAAAAACAAATAGTGTTATTACAATTAATTATTTTATAAGGTCCCCGGTCTCACAGACCGGTGTTACGGTTTAAGGGTTAACATAGTCGAGTTGATATACACACATCAAAAAAAGTTTTGCACCACTAGCATTTTCTGTAAAAAATTAAATCCAAAATAAACGGTGTTGAAGATCACAAATACAATTTTTTTTTAAATTTCAATAAATTCTGTTTTTTTTTCATTATGTCACTTATACTTGAACTTATTTCTACTGCCCCTAATATTATTTACATTACCAACGATCTCTTCCTACAATTTAGTGGTGGTGCAAAACTTTTTTTGATGTGTGTACATTATCGTAAGTGGCGCTTTTGAAAATATTCAGTCGATAGTATATTTTCATTCTAGAATGATACACAATTTTCAAATCTTTTCTAGTTATAATCTTCAAGATACGGATGAAGGGTCATTTTCGTGGAATATCCTCTATAAGGAAAGCGTCTCCGAAACATCGTATAACCTTTTTACTAAAAACTTTTTGTAAAAAGAACAATATTTTTACTTTCCTCTGTTTTATTTGATCAAGTCCGAAATTTCAGAATAACATTTTAGTTTGCTTTTTTTTATTGTTTCAGATGACTCTTCTACATAAGTTTTTGCTTGATCTTCATCACTTACGTCTACTAAAAAAATTGAGTTAATCACCGGAATTTCTAAAATTAACAGAAGATTTATTGTTAATTCGTTCTTCGTTGTCATTCGAAAGCATGTTTTTGATTTTAGATTACCAGTTTTCCATTTTCGATTGAATTAAATTAATAGGATTTTTTTTATAGTTGACCAAAAATCCCAGAGAAAGATTTCCACTAATAAATATTTGTTACCTGAATTGATTAACGATATTAATTATTTATGGCAAAATTCAAACAAAACATGTAGTGTAATAGGTAAGAAATTCTTTTAGGTTTAATTCTCTAAAAATATTTTCTCAAAACGTAATACCGACATTACAAATATAGTAAAACGAAAATTAAGTAATAGTAAACATATTTTTAGATTGTTCCCCCAAGATATATTAAATGACCATAGAAAAAATACCACCTAAAAATTTTTTATAGCAAAAAGAATTATATTTTTTAATTGGTGTTTCCTATGTAATCTAATTTCACAGGGTGGTTGCATAGCTTATATTATAAGAAAAAGTTCATGTGAACATTGATTCAAAAACGCTTGATCTCCAAGGTGTACGGCGTTAAAAATTAATCCCTTTTCTTGTTTTGTTAAAAGTGCTTGAAAAAGTTTTGAGATACATTGTTGAATCTTGGTAGGTTCCCATACCTCATAGAAAGTCATTCTTGACTGGAAATAATTTTTTCTATTTTGACCAGTGTTTTTTGTGCAAGCAGTTCAATAATTTTAAAGACAAAAGTACTACGACACTTGACTTTTCTTGATATTGATATTGGTTTTTAAATACATAAACAATTTGAAATGAAAAAGTTTTTGTGAGTTTCTTTTGTAGGATGTACCCGTATGGATAAAACAAAATTAATAATATAGCATGGTGTAGAGGATACGGATGGTTTCTATTTCAGCATATCTTTGTTAATTTTCAAGATATATTTGTTTTTTTTACAAAATGACGTTCAAAATGTGCATTTTTAAATACACATTTGGAACGTCATTTCAACGTCTGGAAAAAAAAGAAATGGATAACACAAGTTATAATGTTTTTGTAGCGAAAAACAATTATAAAACAATTAAAAACAAAATAAAATGTCGCCCTTCTGCGACATTTGTTTTTCACTAAAAGTACATTATTACAAATACATTATAACTTCTGTTACCTGTTTCTTTTTTCTTTTTTTTACCTTCTGACGTTTCAAATGTGTATTTGAAAATACATCTTTTCAACGTCATTTATCTGCAAAAAACAAAAATATATCTTGAAAATTAACAAAGATATGCGTAAATGAAAAACACCCGTTTTCTCTGTACCCCTCTATACTATTGAAGTTTGAGAATTATAAAAACGTTAAAATTTTAACATATTTAAAAATGCACTATTTCAATAAATAATATGGTCGACCATCACTAAACAATTGTTTTCATTTTTCCAAATGTGGATCAAGTGTCAAACTCAAGGCCATTTGAAGCAGCCTAGAGTAGTGTATACTGTCCAATTGCCACAGTAAATAAGCTGCGGAATCGGATATTACACGCTTTCAACAATATTCGTGATAATCTCGATATCCTTGGACGAGTTCAGGAATCTCTTAGGCAACGAGTCCAAGGATGTGTTACGGCCAACAGAGGTCATTTTCAGCAATTTATTTAGTATAATTCAATTATTTTATTACATCATATTCTTTACTTCTAATAATGTCGTATTCTTTTAGCATCACAGCAATGCTATTAATTGTTTTTTTCTGCAAATGAGTACATCCTACGAAAAAAATGTAAAATAACTTGTCAAAAAATTCATGGTATGTTTTATTTCATTTTTATTAAATCCATTTTCCTAATCAGCCATATACAGAGTGATTCAGAATTAATAATATACAGTATGTCCGTGGATGTGGTATACAAGAGCACAAATGGACCAAAAATTTAAAGATACGAAAAAATGTTACTCTTTATAAAAGTTTTTGCTTGTCAAGAAAATAAGATTGTCGATGAGAAAATTTCAATTTGTTGTACAGGGTGTTTTTTTATTTTTTGGGCTCCGAGAAGTCCTGATCTAACTTTAGCAGATTCCTTTTTATGGGGACGCTTAAAACAACTAACTTATGCAAATCCAATTGAAAATGATGAAAATATTTTAAAAGAAAGAATCATACAAGCAGTGGAACAAATAACAATAGATGAAGTGCGGAAGAGTTATGGTCATCTTTTAAAACAGTTGGAAAAATGTTTCAAAATTTTTTCAAATTGAATTATAAAGTTTTCTATTTTTTGGACACCCTATACAACAAATTGAAATTTTCTCATCGACAATCTTATTTTCTTGACAAGCAAAAACTTTTATAAAGAGTAACATTTTTTCGTATCTTTAAATTTTTGGTCCATTTGTGCTCTTGTATACCACATCCGCGGACATACTGTATACGCCACCAAGGAAAAAAGTACTTCGGTGTACTTTGAAATTCCTATACTTGTGTGAGAGAATAAAGACCTGAAAAGCAAACCCTTCTCTTATAATTTTCAATTTATTAAATATTCTTTTAAATAAATTGTTGAATTGCACAGCTACAGAAAATTAAAAAAATCTGCGGAACCAAAAAAGCGACTTATTTAATATTGTAGTAGTGGTTGAATACAGTGGAAATCCAAATTTTTGGAATTTTCTGCTTACCAGTGTTCTTTTTATTTGACCTTAAATTTCTAATTTTAATTTTTTCTTGTTATTTTTTTCGTTTTTTTTCAGCTGCAAAGTGGATCTTATTATAAACTATAGTTATGAAAAGATTACCCTAATTTTTACCGCGAAAAAAAAATCTCGGGAAAACCTTTTATAGTATATAATCTTTAACAAATTTTTTTTACAAAATCGAAAAAAACAACCAAAAATCAAAAATTTAAAATGAAATAAAAAGAAGACTAGTAGTCAAGAAATTTGAATTTCCACTGTGTTCAACCACTACTACACAATACTAAATAAGTCGCTTTTTTGGCTTCGCAAACTTTTTTTTGGGTAGCTCTGTTATGAAACTAATATCGTCTCCAATACTTTTGGCGCCATATTGAAAGATACGTAGAAATTAAAAAAAATAATATGTAAGGTGTTCAAATTTAAATAAATTGTATTTTGATTTTTTTCTAGCTTGGAGTCGTAGTTCTTCAGTTCTGTTGATATACTATACCTATAGTATAACATGGTGTGCGGTACGATAAATATGCCTGCAAAATTTAAATTATTTCTATCGGGCAGATAAAAAAAATACGATTATAAATTTATTGAGGAAAAAAATGTAAAACTCTCTATATCTTGGCTATAAATCGATATTGTTTTAGCGAGTAGAAGCGATTTTGAACCATGGGGAAGCACTATTCTGTGGTAGTGTATGTACATTTATTCTATGAATCGCCCTGTACAACAAAAGAGTCCATAAAATGTATACCAAGGAACAGCTGGGATGTGCTGTCCAATCTGGACGCAAACATTTGTTTGCAGTTGGCATGGGAGGTGTAAGTTGATGTGGGCGGAATATATGTGCATGCAGGGAAATTCACTAAGATCATTTCTATAGGCATGGTTCTTCAGGCAGATAACTTACTAATTCTGAATATGCTGAAAAACTGATAATTTAGACTAACACCCGCGAAACTAAATATTATAAAATTTATAGATATAGCTAAGCTGCAATTAATGCAAAGGCAAAAATAACATAGTTCGATGTTTTTTGAGAGTACAGGCAGCATAACAACTGTTAGAGAACGAACAACGATGAAATGAAGAGAGGAAAAGTCTCTAGTGGATAGGACAAGATTGACGTAGTTAGAAAGGACTAGATAACTATTAACAATGAACGAAAATCAACTAACAAATGTGAACATTGGTATTCATTTATTCTTAAAAAGAATAAATGACTCACCCTTACCGCTTTCTATCAGTAAGTAGCGCATATCTTAATCGTATTACGCATGTGTAGAGTATGATTTACTGATGAGTTTATAACCAGTTTAATTCTTCAAATATTTTACATCATTTACCCCTAATGCCAATGGAATCCCAAGAATTATACAGAGAGGTAGTTGTTAGCGAGGAAATATAGTTTAATATTTTCATTTGTACATGGATAATTTTAATTCTTGCTGTGAAAACTACCTCAAGGAATGAATCTCCAGGACGCCTAAAAATTCGTAAAATTTAAAACTTCTTTCTGTAAATATGAATATAATCGTGCACAGTGTTTGTAATAATTTCGTTACAAAATGGAAACTGAATACAACATTATTAATTGAATTTACTAGAGGAAATGAAAATAGCAAGCAGAATAAAAACATTCTATGGCACTTCTATGGCGAGGTAAAAAGTAAATACACATTTTTTTCAATTACATTAGTCTGAAACGATATATTTAAAAAAAATATGTTTTAATAAAAAAAAAAGAAATATTTTTTTTTCCAATCAAGTAAGTATACCTTTTTACTATTTTGTCGTCAAGGTTTTGATTATCACTAGAAGAATTAAAACAGGCTCAAATAGCGGCGTAGGCGCTCCAGATGTGGCCGTCCAAAACATCTCGATGCTCATTCAGTGTGCCTTTGCACGCGTTACCTCTTAAATCGGAGCGCCAGATTCGGAATTGAATTTTTCTGGCCGTTTAGGAAAAAGTTTTCGAAACTTTTTTTGAACAATTTGCGATAAACTGCGACCGATGTCAGTCGTAAATTTAAAGTTTGTGTTCAATTTTGAAACAGAATTGGTATTTTGAACTCTCCGTGTTTATGCGATATGATTTACGTGTTGTAGCTTTACTAATATAGGTAAGTTAAAAAAATAATCTTCAAATAAGCAAAAATTATAGATTGTTCCTTTAGTGTACGACACTCGGGATCTGTAAGTTGTCTCAAATACTGTGTGAGAGAAAAAACTAATTAATTAAATGCGTGTAGTTAAAGTACCAATGAGGTTCCCTATAATTATTATTATTATTATTATTATTATTATTATTATTTATTGATAATTATCAATAGTAAAAATAGAAAGGAATTGAACAAACTGGCATTTCCTCTTTTCTGAAATTAATATAAAAAAATACTAATAAAAGTTTTGACGGCTTCGTTAACTTTAGTTTACTTTTAATTTAATTTTTTTAATTTTACTGAATACAATTTACTAAAATACCTAATAATAAAATTTTTAGAAACATCATCTACAAAATACAAAATAGATACCTTGTAGTTTTTATATATTTTAACTTTTAAAAATCAATTCTTAAAGCAACTAGAAATAAAAAACTGATCGAAAATAATAAAAAATCTGAATATTGTAGGTACATAACAAAAATATTTTTCCTGATATGGAATAAACTCCTTTTTTGTATACTTATCTAACATTAATATATACCTACATATCTTCGTGAGCTTTGAATTAAATTGTCTCTACCAGGAACATGCAAGAAATATTTTAGATTTCTGCAATTTCAAATAGCAAGTTAGCAATGTTTTTCTAGGAATTACTTCTTGGACTTGCTTCGTGGTTGGAACTTATTTTATCTTTTCCTTGAAAACTGTTAAGACACACATCGTGTTCGATCGTCTTTTAACGTTCTTAGACACTCTGAGTTTATTTAAATCTTTAATTTAAATCGTTTTATTTTGCATTGTTTTAAATTTTAAAAAATCTACAAGCAAAATTGTAATTTTTGGTTAATATTTAACTCTATTTCCATAAATTATGTTTTAAAATCTTAGGCTCGATTTATGAAGCCATTTTCTCCAAAACTTTCTCGATACGTTAAGGTTCGTTTAACTATTCCAAAGGGCTTTAACGGTTTTTGGGGGTATTTCGTCTCATTTTTCCACATATAGAAACGAGCTTTTTAACTTTGAATATATTTTTAAATTTCAATATTTTTGATTTTTTTCTTTTAATTAAATTCTTCTTCTCATCAAATCGAAAATCGAATCTAGAAGACCGGTTATCTTCACGGAAAAGTGCATTTATATGTGGTCATTCAATTAAGTACCATGATTCTTACTCGTCATTCCTCCAACGTTAATAAGAGTTTTTATCTAGACAAGGAAACTAGGACTTTTATATAGGAGGCCCCCCGAATATGAGCCTCTATTCATATCTTGAACACTTTAAATGGAGAAAATTTTAAAATTGGGTTTCATATTAAAGTGAAAGGGTTCTAAAGATTAAAAATATTTTTAATCAGTACCATTTAACGTTATACCGGAAATGGATGTCAACTCGATTATTTTGCATACACATGCAATATGTGTGTCAAATCAAATTGCAATTCTATGGAGAATTATGAATATTTTTTCCGTAGATATAATGTTCTATATGTAAATTTTTAGTTTTCGAGATATGTATTGGAAAATTTTCCAAATAAATTACAGCTACAGCCATTAAAGCAGTTGCTAATATTTCGCAATTGGTACGGTATTTTGTAATAAAAGTTTGCACTATTGTACAAAATGCTTTAATTTCATTTAAATCAATAAGTAAAATTATGCATCTTCATATAAAGTGTTTAAAAAACAGAACCTTTAGTTGTCATTCAAAAATTATGAAAAACTTTCATTTTTTAAATAGGAAGAAACTGCCTTGGAGTCAAAGGACCAGGCACAAAGTATAGGGATTCTGCATTTCGTTCAAAATTTCTGAAATTTCTCATATAGATGGAACAAAATGAGCTGATTAAATATATCCAAAAAAAGTAAAATAATTTACAATTTTTAAAATACAGGTAAGTAAAGGCATTTTAAAAATTTTTTTTTGTAAATCTTACTTAGGTTTTGCCATATCGATATGAGTTTTGGTATACGCGAGTATCATATAAAAAGACATTTTTCAGCGTTAATAATTTAACGATACAATTTTATTCAAAAAGGGTAGAGCTCATACAGGATGTCTTAAGTTTTAATCAAGAAATTTTGAGATTTGATTCCTGAAGTTACATGAGGACCCCAGAAGTCAAGGGGTCTAAGTAACATTTAAAAAAACAATGAGTTAGACATGGAAATGATATGTAAAAATATTAATTTTTTGAATGGTAGAAAAAGTTAAGTGATTTTGTTACCAAATACAGCTACAAAGCTTAGCGCCCCTTAACTACTTGAAAGGTTGTAGTTCAAGTTTGAAGCATCAAGGATTTAAAATCACTTGGACCTTTCACTTTTATCATCATTGATAATAACATTTTAAGGGCCGGACTTTTCATATGATTTAGTCGAAATAGTACCTTCTAATTTTCTCTCTTAAAAAATGAATTGAAACTTTGACTTCAATTTTCTCAAAACAATGATTTTGTCACTGAAGACTCCTTAACTTATGGGGTCCTCATATGCAATAACATTACTTTTTTTACTCGTAAACGTTACATCGTTTAACAAAAATGCAAGGCATCTTTTTTATTTGGAATTAGCTCAACATTTCAAAAAAATACCAATATTGGAAAAATCAGTGACGTATTGCATTTTTTCTCTAAAAATATGCCAATTATTACTCCTTCCGGGTGCCACTGGTCAAACTGAAAAAAACTATTAACGTTGAAAAATGTCTTTTTATATGATACTCGCGTATACTGAATCTCATATCGATATAGCAAAACCTAAGTGAGACTTTAACAAAAAAAATTAAAAAAAAAATCCTTTTCGCACACTGTATTTTAAAAACTGTAAATTATTTTACTTTTCTTTGGATATATTTAATCAGCTCATTTTGTTCCATCTATATGAGAAATTTCAGAAATTTTGACCTAAATGCAGAATCCTTATACTTTATACCTAGTCCTTTATCTAAGAGCATCGTACATAGACTGTTTAAAAACAAATTTTATTTTTATTTAATTAGTTTAGTCAAACATTTAAAAGAAACCGATTATTCGAAAAGGACAATTTTTTGTCAGTTTCTTTTAATCATTTTTAGGAAAGTTTTTGGATAATACTGTTTGGTCAGATGTGATGAAATTTAAAAAAAATGTTATTTTTAATAAACACAATTCTTTTTATTGGAGTGATAACAATGTTAATGAGTTTTGCTGCCGCAATTTTCAACCAGGTTGGTAGTTTAACTTTTTTTTGCGCCATTAGAAACGACAGGATGGTTAAACTGCATTTTCACGAAGAAAATTTAAACAGTAAACTGTTTTTTATCTCGTTTTAAAATGACTTTTTACAGGACAAAGATATTTAAATATTTCGAGGAATTGGGAATAAACATACATTGAAAATTTACCATTTTCCGAACGTAAACCATTATTTCATTAGCATGACGATGCATCTGCTCATAATGGTTTAATATTTGGTCAATAACGTCTTGAAAGAGGTATTTTATGACGAATGGATTGCAAATAATGTGTCCCACGCATAGCCTCATTACCGATTATTTTATTTGGAGAACAATTAAGAATCGAGTTTATTAACAGAAAGAAAAGAGAAACAAAGAAAAAAAAGAAGCGAGAAGTAAGGAAGACTGTATGGAGAGAGTGAAAAATGCATTTGTTAATTTAGGTTCCTTATCAATAAGAAAAAGTACACGGAAAATTCGTTCCAGGAAGCGAAAAGAATTTAAAATTTAAGAGCACAATTTTGAACATCGGTTAAAGTCATTTTTTCTTGCAATTTTTAATTTGAATTATGTTTTACTGTTGTTACTCTAAATTATTTATTATACGTTTAAGAATTTTTCCTAATGGTTCGGTTTTTTTGGATATCGAATACAAAATAATCGCTATAAATAATAAACAAATTGAGATAATCTTCGTTTGTGTAATTTGCGAGTGTTGCCATTATTTTAATAATTAAATGACATTTTCAACCTGGTCAATTTGAGTCATTTGAAATAAAACAATTAACTATTGACTATTAAAAAGTGTTTTTTTTTTTGAATAACAAGAAAACGATTAGGCTGAAGTATGGACAATTGAATTAAAAGTAGCTTTATTTTTAGTGCTAAGTACATATTTGTTGATAAAAATAGGGAGTTCCTATTTAAAACACAGAAGTTTTCTATAATTTTTTAATAAAAATTTTAGGTTGTTTTTCTTGACACGCTATATCGAGAAGCAGGATTTTGCTCCCTGATTCAAATGCCATTTTGTACAACAAGGCAAAATATCCTGCCACTTGCAAAATTTTAGCAGCTACTTTAATGATTGCAATTATTTTTTTTTCAAAATTTTAAATATTTCAAAACCGTAAAATTTAGGTATAAAATATTAATCAACCATAAAAAAAGTTCATAATTTTGCATTTATATTATACTCGTGACTTTCAAGATCGCCATTTAAAAAAATAATGGTAATGGGGTAATTTAAAACATCGTTTGAAAGGCCTTACCAAGTAGATTATAGTGTAAAAACTTTAAAAGATTTGAATGATTTGGAATAAAATGGCGCCTTGTCGAAAGTTTAGCTTTTTGAAATGTAGTACCTAAACATGTAATAGTTAGGAAAGCTTAAATTTCTACTACAGAAGGTGTTGTAAGTTCCTTGTTCTTAAAAACAAAGAAAAACCTATTAGAGAACTCCTTACGTACAAGGACTTGCAAATTAGTTTATATTAATATTGTGACAGTTATTATTTTTTCTAAGTCTGCAGCAGATGTGTATTACATTCATATTTTTTTTAAGTATCCCCACAAAAAGAAGTGACAAATTGGATAAATTTGTAGACTATTCGCTAGGACTGCAACGTCAACTGATCTGTCACGCACATTGGAACGATCAGAATAAAAGGTGTTTAACTATTGCCTAATATTTTTACTGCAATGAAGGAGCGAGTCAACTTATTGGAAAATTTGCCTTATACAATTCGTCAAGATTTTGTTGAATTATATCGAATATTAAGGTTTCCAACATATTTAAATTCGTTCTAGTCTACCTGTCAATATTTCACAAAATTGCACATGTCTGTCCAAATCCTATTCAATTAACTGGTGGATCATTTAAAACATTAGAAGGATGAAATGTATACTTTCTTAATACCTATTTTAAGGTAGTAGGCGAGATATCACAAACCTTTGTATCACTTGCAGTTAACTGTTCAGAGTATACAGGGTGTGTACGCAAAAAGTCCTACCTCTCTATCTTTTTAATTGTTTGAAATAGAAAAACAAATTTTAGGCAGAAATTCCTTGGAAGTTCATGCTTTGTGTGTTTGTATATATGTTACACTAAATGATGTAAAGTCGGGTAATGACGTAAATAACCGAACAGTAACATCCGTTCCCAGGTGTGTTGGATATTGTTATCATTACCCAGTCATTAACGATAATGACCGCTGGATTGGGAAAAGACGTTCCCTTTCTGTATTATCAACATTGACCGGAGTGTTTACATGTCAATTCAAGACACCAAAAGTGGGTGTATGTTTAAGGTAGCTGACTAGTATATAATAAAGTAATCAAACAAGATCTTACCCTACTACTTTACGTAAAAATTTGAAAATTGATATTTTTATTAAAGCCAAACAATTAAAAAGAAAATAATAAATTGTTATTTTAATTTTTTTTACAAAATAGCTATAACATCAATATATCTTCATTCGGACAATGTCACTTTTCATATAAAAAAAATACGACATTGCCTAAAGTTCTCATACGTTCACGTTAACATCCAGTTTTTAACCGTCATTGGCCAGTTCACTTGGTAAATAACGTTAATAACCGATCAAAAACGACAGTAACCAATTTACATTATTTATCCTGACATGTACATATAATAGTACCTATTTGTTTTTTTTTAAACGAAGGACGCCGTGTTTTTTTTAAAACAAATATTATCTGTAACTTGAAATTTATGCACTTCTTTGCGAAAATTTATTAGTTATCAGAAAAGCACTGATTAAAAATCCTTTCAATTTGGTAAAAATTACAATTTCCATTGTAAATGAAAATTGCCTCAATTTTTTGTTTAAGTGGGTGCGGATTTGTCATTTTTAGTAAAACGTAATTCCGAACTTCGTTCAATGACACTGGAAAGCGACTGCAAAATTATATTCAGAATATTGCAAATAAAGCATTTTTATTGTGGAAAGGTTTTTGTTATTGTTTTTTTTTAGCACATCATTGATCACGTTTACTTCACTTGTTGGAATGAAATATCGCCATTAATATCTAAGGGAGGGAATATTAAGAAAGTATCTCAGGGATAATTAATTATAAAAAAAAGAATTAGTACTTTGAAATTTAATACAGTTGATTTAAAAAATATTTTTAAGTTTAATACAACACTACTTTTTTAACGGCCAAAGTACTTTAAATTTTTTAGTTGCAATAATATCCTCTAAGGCTTTTCAAGTGATGTATTGCACAACCACCCTTACCATTAATTTTTTTTAACAAAATAACATCCAGTCGGCGAGTCTTGAAAGTCACGAGAGTGAAATTTACCCTAAAGAGTAGTATTGATATTACTATGAAAGTGTCTCAAATTTTCAAAGGAAAAGTTATCCGTATTAAAATGTAAAAGGGGAGACATTTTTGAGACTTACTTTTTGAACAATAAATTCGTTAAAATGTGGTTGAGTGAATATTCTTCGATTACCTACTTACGGAATTACCAGTTAGTTATTCCTCAGGGATTTGAGCGTTTCCGATTAAAATAAAAAAAGGTCTCTTGTATCAATTCGATAGCCTCAAAAGTCTTTGTTTTTTTTCTTGGACAGTCTTTAGTAAAGATGACTATAAGAATCCTTGATAGTGCTTTTATTTGAATGATGTTTGACAAGTCAATTTATTCTATTATATCCCTTTGGTTAGCTTGGCCAAAAATTGAATTTGAATTTCAAACAGTCAAATCTTTAAAGATTTCGTTGGTCCTTCTAATACAAATGAGATGTTTACTTTCAAAAGTAAGTAGGTATATAATTGTTTGATTTATTATTTCAAGGGGTATTCAACAACTTTTAAACTTTTTGAGTATCTTATCTTCAATGAGTTGATATTATACAGGATGATTTGTTAACAATGGGATATCCTAGAACATGACATTCTGCAGGTCAAATATTGACCATTGGCGTGAACATGTCTTATCTGATTGTTAATAGTTAAGAAAATACAGAGTGTTAAAGTATATATTTTTCCATTTTTCTTGAATAACTTAATACAATCCAATGAAAATTGATAATTAGGATTTTTTAGACACTTTCAAATTGGATAAATAGTGTTTGACAACTAATTGAAATTAGCTGTCAAGCATTTCAGTCGGCATAAAAGTAACACTGCCATTAAATTTTGACAACCGGCAATACATGTGGCAGCTAACGTATTAAATTGCTAATTAGGCTCTTACTCATACAGGACGGTCAGCAGTTACAGTTGAAGATTTTTAACTCTTTTGTGTGTCAGTGTATTTTTTTATTCATTTAAAATTTAAGTTTGGTCATGTATATAAAAAAGATATATCTTATAAGTTGCCTTGAGAGTCCCCATTCACGAAATAAACTGCTGTTCAAAAGTTAAGGATATTGCTGAAATTGTTATTTTTTTAAGACTACAATTCTTCCCATTTGCTGGGCGGATTTTAATGATTTTTTTTTCAATTGTAGCCCTGTTATGGGTGAATATCCTGCTGCGAGGAGATGCCCAAAAAATAGAATTAACATATTATACAGGGTGTGTAAATAATGTCATGTTGTTTNTATTTAAGCAATAAGAATTTATATGCAATGCATTCCTAAATGCAACTCCCTTGAAGGAATAATTGCAACTCCTACCAATTTTTAAATTGTTGTAATAGCTTTTTTATTTTCTATTCAAAAATTTTAAATTATGCTAAAAAATTATCAGAAAAAAATACTTGATTGATGATATTCGTAACAACAAATTAAAAAAATCATTACTATCAAATAATTAAAAAAGATCGTACGGTTTTTGACGGTACAATATAAATATTTATTAAGAAATAATAATTCATTATTGTATTCATTATACCATCTTTTATATCTTTTGAGCACTGTGTGAAACATAGAGAGTTCAAATTGTAATTAAAAAAAAGACAATGTTTTTAGACCTAATATAGTTCACTGTGATCACTTGCATGCATCATGAACTTTAGAAGGTTTTTTCTCGGAAACTGTTGCTTGTAGCAACATAAATAAGGCTGTTTCAAGCAGAAAAGAAAGGAAAAAAATTCAAGTCCAAAGTGATATACACCGTGGCACAAAAAACTATTAGCGACTTAAACGTGTGGTAATCCTTGCTAGTGGCGTCGTCTATTAAATATAACGAAATAATTGATAAATTTGCATTTCCTAACCCAAAAAACCTCAAATGCGAAATTTCGTGATAGTTTCTCAAGGCAATCGAAAGATATAAAAAAAAAATGTGATTTAATTTTCAACTTGGACACCCTGTAACTCCGTTATTATCAACTTTTGGACAAAGCGAGTTTCGTTAAATTAATTTATTTCCCCTATTAGACCTTTCGTTTTCAGCAGGACCTTTCGAAATACTCTGTATAGAGTTTACAGATAGTATAAAAGAATCAAATGGCTTTATTGATAGTGAAAGTGGAGATCGGGGACCACAAAAAAAATATAATTCGACAATTTCTCGATAAATATTATATTGTAAAATGGTAAATGCAGTAAATGGGGTATTTTTATATCTGTTATCATCTCGAAATTTCATAGGAGCCAACGCAACCAAATGGGAGCTGCATTCAAATGTGAATGCATTGAAAAAAGTCAGAGCCGAATCCTTATTTTTAACGAAATCCTTTAAGTTAAAGAAGTCACATTGATGCAGTATCTAGCACACTGAAACTAGGGACACCAAACTCAAAGAATATGATAAATGTAAGACGCATCGAAACGTGAGACGCTTTCCTTCTGGCACTGGATCCAAGCTAAACAAATGTCAAAATTTAAGATTTTAGATTAAGTTTGGTTAAATAAAATTTTATCTTATTAATTATTTTTTTACATTATCAAAAACGAAACCCTATTATTTATTAGTTTTTAATTTGTTATCAGAAACTTCGTTAATGATATGACTTTATATTTTCTAATTTCTTATAAATTTTAAAACATCATTTTTAAGTAGAGAACGAAAAAATGTTTCTCATAAGGTACAAAAAGCCATTTTTTTCAATTTAAAAATTTCCGAATTACATAATACATATGTAATATATGTATATTTAACACCGGAATGGGGTTGAATTTAGTGATGAAATTTTCATGTTGTAAAATAGCATTTTAGAATTTAAAATTGACATATCTTGGATATTTTGATAAATATACATATATGCATTCATTGAGATAGTGAATTTATTCTATTTAGCTGTTCTATACCGTATATAAATGTTCTGATAATAATTTATGTATAGTTTAAAATTTAATTTTACTGAAAACCTTCAAGTGAAATGACCCTCTATAAGTCATAAATTAGATAAATATTTTCTATCTGTAATCACATTCCAATCGTAAATGGAATACATCTGTTGGACATAGGATAGAATCACTAATATTAATAAATGGGTTAATGACCGTGAATAAGGAACATTCCACATTTAAAACACATTACTATAATTTTTGAAAAACTCGTACATAAATCAGTAGCCTTTTAAAACTTTATCCATAAATAATTCAATGATTCTTTTTCCGTTAGAAACACTCCCCTAATAGTAACTTTTGAATATTTAGTAAAAGAATTTACTTCATGCTATATGATAATTTCTGATGTAAACTATTGAAAGAAACATTCATTTTTATGCTAGTAATGGAACCATTCTAAAGTTAAGTTTTCACTAGTCACTAGAATCAATGTAATGATTAAAAGGAGCAAAATACATGGAAATATTATAGTATAAAGCTACATAACTACATAACTGCCGATTCAAAAGGTTGTTTAAAAATCTCCATATCTACATACACTATGTCCAAGATAAGGAGGACCATTATAGGGGTCTTGGAAACGGTAAGAGATACCAACTTAATCTGTATCTTTTACTGTTTCCAAGATTCCCATAGTGGCTCTTCTTATCTTGGACACGGCGTACAGCTCAAAACTAAACCATTTCTAAAACGGTTCTGTGACTCAGCTAAAATAATGTCGTTGATATTTCTGTGATAAACAAATATAATGAAATAAAGTAAAACAAATATAATAAAGTAAATAAGCAAATTAAATTATTATTTTAAATACTTAAATTAATTATAAATTATTATTATTTATAATAATAATTAATAATGTACGGTGTCGTATCTGTGGAAATTAAAGTAAAAAGAAATTATTTATGATGGTCGCCAGTTTTATCTCGAATTGTCAGTTTGAATCTGCAATTTTTTTCTGTGAAATACTTCGTTGTTGAGAATAAAACATTGTGTAAACGGTCTAGGCAACTTATTAAAAGCTTATATTTTTGGAGCTCCACTGTAATTTGAAAACAGTAAAGAACGGTGCAAAATAAATGAAACAGAGGAAACATGGTATTATTAGAAAAGCGATTTCAGGTAATGGTGGTGTTAAATAATAGTAAGAATTGTCAATTAAAAACAATTAAAATGTTGCACTAAATAGCAACTATAGAAGAAGTTCTCCCAAGATTAGCTAGAACCGGTGTTCTCCGGTTTTAATATGGCCATTGATTGTGTTCATCACTGATATTAATTAATGCTGAATATTGTTCATATGGAACCTGGAAAAAATGTTAAAAAAAATTGCGTATATATAACTGATGACTTAAATCTTCTGTGTTCTACCTATAAAATGAAAAAAAAATTACGTTGTAAAAAAGTATACTAGGAAAATACATAATTTTTTAAAGTAATTAAATCCTTGGACCTTATCTTCCTGGATTCTGCTTTCATCGGATAATAATTGACCTCACTGCGCAGAATTGTGAATTATGTTATACAGGGTGTCCCATCGAAAACGAAACAAGCCTTTTTTCTCAAACAAATAAATATACAAAATGCTGAAACACGTCAACTTTACTTTCAAAGGGGAAATACATTTAAATATTTTCTAGACTACCCATTATTCACTTGTACCAGGGGTGAAACTCACCCCCTAAAATTTAAATGAAACCTTGGATCGAGTGATATATCGTTTTAAAACTTATTGAATTCTGTTTTCAACCGCTGTATTTTTTTATTTATTGTATTTTAAGATTTAAGTTTTCGTAAATTTTCTATTACCTATCTAAATTGTTCCTTATATTATATCAAAAGCAAAATTTATGCCACTAGACCTCAAAGTCTACATGACTTACAGCAATATATCATTCATGAGTGTGGTTAAATGAATTCGAAAATGCTAAGTAGTGTTCAATATTGCTTTGAACAAAACCTCAATTGGTACTTACATGGAATCTGAAAGGGCCACTTTGAGCATTTGAAAATCAACTTTATAAAGAACAATTTAGATAAATAATAGAAAATAAAAAAATAAATAATAAAAAAAATTTAATAGAACGATTGAAAACAAAATCTAATAAAGTTTATAACGATATGTCACTCGACCTCAGACTCGATTTAAATATTAGATCGTGGGTTTCACTGTCGTTAGTGGGGGATAGTAGGTATTCGAGAACAAAAGAAAATAAAGTCGAAGTATTTCAGCATTTTTTTATTTATTTCTTTGCCAGAAAAAAGGTTTGTTTCATTTTTCGATGGAAGACCTTGTATATAACAGATGGAGAAGACGCAAATTAAGGGACTAAATAAATACAAACTATAAAAAAAGAAGGTATCGGTGTTTCACATATCCGCTTTAGTCGCCATAATAATCACAGTTTTATAGTTCAAAAGAAAAAGCAAAAATCTAATGTGAAAAGCTTTAAAAAAATTAAATCGCGTTAAAATTTATTTTTAATTAATAATCGCATTACAAAGTGACATGTATTCTGAGAACTAGCTATAACGTTCTTTCCACACAAACCGGTTTTGGCTCTACAGTAAACAGACGTACATCCTTATTCCAATAGTAGAATGAAAAAGAACATATATACATATGTATATATTCGATTTTTTTACACAGAGTGATAACGGCATGGCATCGTGGACATGTTCTGCTGCCGTCCTTTGACACTAGAATGGACAGCAACCGTGCCGTACCGCCAAGACAAGGGCCTGTATGACCAAATATTCTTTTTCAACAATACAACGATTTTTAGTCATACTTCAGATTATTAAAAATTTCCTCTCTCCTCTGTTTGATTGAAAGCACCCAATGAAGTCGATTCTTACTATCGGGTGTTCAATAAAAAAAGTTATCAAGTAGGCTTTGGATCAACATGTAAACACAGAACGTATGGCGATTCTTAATTTACTGATTTCCGTTGACAGCAAAACATATAACTTTTTTGACTTTTTTTGTTACCAAGAAGGTGGAGGTCACATCTAACACATAACTTAATAAATAATTTACACTCATCATTTTTTGTTCTTTTATAGTAGCTGTTTACCATTTTTAAAATTTTTGTGTATAAATTTTGAGGTTATATGTTTTGCTGTCAACGGAAATGAGTAAATTAAGAATCGCCATACGATCTCTGTTTACATGTTGATCCAAAAGCCTACTTGATAACTTTTTTTTATTGAACACCCAATACATTTCCGCATTTTTCCACGATGATAAATGTACCACAATGCAATAATTTTACCTAAATTATTGTTATTCATCGTGTAATACACTGGTTTTGCTTTCGCACGTACTCATTAGAAATTTTCCAATTGATTTGGAAACACCGTAGTGAGCTCAAACAACGACAATAAGTCGTTGTGTATAAAAATAATTTTGTTACGTAAATTTATCATACGTATTTTTACCGAACGTTCAAAACCAACGTTTGAATAGAGCGTAACAGTCTAGTTATTTGCCATAAAAATAGAAAACATTCACTAATTTTTGTTTTAGTTTTTTCGCCACTTTTTCATGAAACAAAAACCCAATATGTAACGGATTAAGCTCTATGTGTGTGAGTGCCTATTCAGTATACCTTACAATTAGATATTTCGACAGACAATTGTTTTGTAACTAAAAGTGACGATTATGGTATTTTCTATTTTAGTAATAACGCAGTAGATTTGTACTTAATATAAATTTTCTGATTATTACTATGCTACTATTATGTTTAGCACATTCGCATTGGATTATTTTTTATAAAATTTTCTTATATTATTTTTCTTTATGTTTAGTGTCGATAAAAGGGTCAAAGAAATTGATGTTTTTATGCGAATATGAATTGTCGTTGGCGGATAGTATACCACTGAAAATACATAATCCGTTGTCTAAGAATTTATCAAGAAATCGCACACGTGGCGCAAAACGAGAATTCTCGTTTCTCGACAACTTTTATTTTTCAAAAACGAGTATTGTCACTTGCCGGTGCAAAATTGTTAATTGAAAACCATTTTATTGGCTTCAGAATAAAGACGTAGTTTAAATGACCTATTAACTATTTTTGCAGTAGTTTACAAGCAATAAAGTATAACATTTTTATTAGTGTTTCTTACATATGGCGATATTCTGGTGATGGAAATACAGGGTGTCCCTTAACCTCCGCTCCAACGACATATTACGCAGTCAGGCCGGACCCACTGAATATGGGAAAAATTGTAGAAAAAAATCTTTTCGAAAAAATGGTCGAGTTATAACTGTTAAAAGGTGCATTAGTATAGGCATTCGTAGAAAAATTAAGTAATTATTTAATACATATTTTCGTATAATGAAATTTACAGTTTATGGATTCCAAGGACTTATTGGTAGTTTCAACTAACTTTTAATTGAAGAATGAAAATTCAAAAGTTCTAATTATCAAAATGACGACTTTTTATTTCTTAATATTCACTATTTTCTAAATATATAACTCAAGAATATATATTAAATAAAAGTTTATTCATTTATACATTACATATGTATAGTTGCTATGGAGTCAAAATCTCGTATATGCAATTTTACTCATTTTGAATTATGGTTAATATTTACGGATAAAATGAAATATCACAACAGTTGAAAAGGTTCAAAGGTCAATATTTAGCTAGAAAACGTTAGTGCGAATCTGTGTAACATTCTCGTGTCATATGAATTGCACTGTCATTAACGAAGTTTTTCGCGTTACCTAAAAATTTTTGTTTTTGGAGATACGAGGTTTCGACTCCACGTCGATAACATACGTATGTATATATGTGTCTTCTGGAATAGCTTTATACACTTTATACATACACATTTATTTCCAGGGAATCTAGTTTTAAATTGCCCCACGATTGTCAACATTTATTTGAAATTACATTTGGAAATGTGTGCATTGCTTGCTATAGAGGATGCCCATTATTCGAACCTCACTATGGGGATCTCGCCAACCGTCAAAAATTCTAAGTCGGTTAATTTAGGGCAAAATTTGCGGAATTTTAAGCTAAGCAATAATAGATTTTCAAAGTGGTAGTGTTGCTGTTACATTTGGATATTTTCCTAAAAAACTGAAATTTTGAATTTTCATTTTTGTAAATAAATAAATAAAAAAAAGGAAATGGCTAATTATTCAAAGATCGGGCAACGATATTCTTCAAGTAGATCAAATGTAATTAGCTCAATGAATCTCTTTTGTAACATTAACCTTAAAAAATCGAAAAAGACCTCGTAATACTAAATATAGAAGAAAGTATTCTTACAACAGAAACCTTTGTTACATTTGACATCGGTCTTTCCTACTTTTTAAAGGGCTATCCAATGGTGCTAAGTTTGCACCTTATAACGTTATTTTCATTTAGGACAGCAGTTTCAGAATTCTTATTTGAATGTAATAAACTTCAAGCATATATCATTTTTCTTCGTTTGAATAAAGCATATCAAAATTTTATAGCTAAATTGATAATTATTTCGTTAGCATACTTGATGGATTTGTTTTTTCATGGTACTTTTTGTATAAAATAAAATTTTAATGTTTTATTTTGTATAAAAAAGTCAGATGGAAAACTGTGTTGTAGCATATGATATATCATTGCATTCGGAATATATGTTCTATCTAAAGCATAAAGAAAACAATATAATAGTCGTATGAAAATCTAATTTGCACTTCGTATAATAAAAGTACAATAAAAATGTAATAAATTTAGATGGAATTGAATAGACTTTTCAAAAGTAGCTTAACAATGTTTTCCGATCTTTTTTTAATCAAATATTTTCGATTTCACTTTTTTAGGAGTATTTACAAAGATAACGGCAAATCGCCATTTTTACAACTTATTATTTCTTAACCTAAAATCGCATAAGTTTGCCCCACTTACAGTCAATTTCGTACCTGTTAGGGTACATTTTTGAGAAAAATCCATTGTATTTGTGGGTGATGACATTCATAATGACTTTGATATTCCTTTACAATGTTTTGGTATTCACGAATTACAACGTAGTTTATAAAACAGGATTCCTATTATATGAGCCATATATTATAGTAACGGAGTGACGGTGTATTATTTAAGCCATATTTTTCTGATTTATTAAAGGGGCGTAAAATGGTATAAGAAAATTTGAAATTTTTGTCATTTTTATACCATTTTTCTTATTACTGCAAATCGACAGCATCTCACCAGTATCCTAGTGTTTAAAATCGAAACATATGAAAGATTTTTTTTCCTATTGGGTTCTGAGATATTTGGTATAAATGGATCATTTTTTATAACCAGTTTTCCCAAACGCCTTGAAAAAGTCCTAATATGTACATTTGTAAAGTTGTAGGACAATGAATTAGTCCACTTCTTTCTATTTGTTTTCAAATTATTACTCAGACGCTTCACAGCTGGACTACTTCTGTAAGCTGGAGATCTGTAATGTGAATGCCATATAATCAAACACAATGTAACAGGCACATTTTCTAACAAATTTTATAAGTCATTTGTTAAAATAAACTATAGCCCATTTAACCTTTAGGGCAAAACAAATGATTTTATAAGTTGATCTTCCATCATACAAGCCCATAAATTTATCGAAGTGAACAATTTCAAATTGTATCTTAACCACAAATAATTATAAAAACAAATACATATTAAAATATCATCAATCAAAGGAAAAAATATTAACTGCGCTTGAGTGCGACTGAGTTTTAGTTACGCCACGACACGAACGCATGTCATGCAGTCGTGAGAGAAACTTCAGGTGTATAATCCTTTGGACTACAGCAATTAAGCCTGGATGAAAATTCTCTTAACGATTTTCCCAACCGTGAAAGCATGTAATCTTTTATTGATATTTGAATGTTTAACATTGATTCTTTTTTATTCATTAACTTTTATGACGATTACAAAATTCTGAAAAATCGGTAAAATATAGTTTACCTTATGTTGCCTAAATGGGATAATTTTTCAACTGTTAATACATAAGTTACTAAATTATATTAATTTGTTAAAATGAGTCAGAAGAATATTCCATGAAAGATGAAATCAATATTCTAACAATAAATATCAGTAGTTTGTTTAATAGTTTTGATTCTGAAATCAACATGCAAATCTGAAGAAGCTGTCGAAGGCAATGCTCTTTTATCTAATCCGAGCGAAGAAAAACAAACGTGAAAACGATCACATTGATGGAAATCTAATCCTTCACAGTGAGCTAAAAATATTGTAAGGAAAAGGAGTTATGTTTGCTTGCCTTATAAAACAAAAAAGTTATCATGAGATCAAACCCCCAGGATCATTCGGCTGCACAATTTACAAATTCAAATGTATGGAAAACGTTAATGAGAATATCGGAAAAAAAATTATAAGACGTTGTGAGGTTTATCAAATTATAAAATAAACAAATAAATTACCATCGATATAAGGACTTTGTTTTGAAGCACATACATTTAAGTGTATCATCTCATTCCTACCCATGTGTTTTTTGAATAAAAGACGAAAGTGCTTCATTCGTTTCGATAATATCAATAATAATATTTTTTACATATTATGTAAAAAATCATATCCAAACACGGGTATACCAACAAATTTTTTCAAAACATCTAATACATTAGTAATGAATGAATCAATACGACCTTTAATGACAGAGTAGTAAAATTCTTGTGAAAGACGATAAACACCACCTACGGGTCTAATAAAACAAAAACTGAAAATCCAAATTTATAAAACAATGTATTTAAATATTTCTAACTATCATTACTGCTAAAATTAATCCCAGAAGCAGTACTTAAACTGTAAGTTATCAATTAATAAAATAAACATATCGATGCTTGAAAGGTACATTTTGGGAGAATTTGGCTTGTTATATTTATTTTATTCGCTGTTTTTTATTACTCTGTGATAAATTGTCACAGAGTAGTAAAATACGTATCAAAAAATACAAAAAACAGCGACTAAAATAAACATAAGTCAAATTCTCCCAAATCGTTACTTATGACCTTTTTCCTTAATATGTTTCCTCGATATGTTTTATATTGAAAATTTTGTACAAAATCAGTGAAAATCAGTCAAGTACAAGGAAATATTTTCTCATTTCAATTTGTCATTTTTCGTGCCAGCAAAGATCGATGTTTTTTATGAATCAAATATGATAAAGTAAAAAAGCATAGTACATAATCAGATTATCTAATAATGGACTATACTGAACATCAACCAAGAAAAGAACTAAATTATTCTAAGGTCCAAAATCAAATTCTGAATCTCAATTTTAATCTGTAACTGTAGATTTGTAGAAAGTTCTTCAACTTCTGTCCACTAGTGAATATTTCTTTATTATTGTCGTAAACTGTGCTTGTATAGTTTTAGAGTTTATGACTGAACGTTTCCTAATGATGCTCATTGTATAGTATCGTTTGAACTGAATAACAAAAGAGGAAGTAATGAAATAGGAAATACTTTATTACATATTAAATTAATAGGATTCTAAAGAGAATTAAGGAAGTCTCTATATTTTCGGACACTTGTGCATGACAAAACATAAACTCTGCGGCATTCAAATTACTCATTTATATGCTATTGAACAAAAGCTTTATAGAGTCAATTCATTCGTTTATGAAAGTACACAACGTACAAAGCGAAAGAAGAAAGTTTCGTGTCTATCTATTCATTAGCAGATTAGACGAACATTATGCTGAATGAAACAGGCTTTTTAGGGAACATTTGCGAATATGCTGGATCTTAAAGACTTATCTAAATAAATTGCAAGAAATAGTGTAAAATTCGAAAATGGAAATCAAATCAACCGGTTACAAAATAAATGTCGGCATTATGAGAAATAAAACCCTCACTTTATAAAGTTTCGATATTATTATAACGGTTCCTACGATACCATTAATCTATGTAAGTGGCGTAAAAATTCAAAATTAAGTTCGAATAATGTTTTAAAAGCTTACGATAAATTTATTCCTGTCAATGCGTAGAAGAAAAATGATTTGCTCAATCATTCGTCGTAAAAGAAAGTATTTTATGGGAATTACATTTATAATAATACATACTTAATAATAAATCTTTACATGTATTAGGTTGTAACATAAATCTTCGTGATTTTATTTATTTTGGGACCCTTTTCAATCTTTGTATTAAAGTGACATAAGGGTGTCCACCGATTGATGTTACAAGAGGTGTAATGAACTAAAAATTTTTGAGTTTTATTTTGTAATTCTGGCATTAAGCCCTGCTTGCTTTGAAACGAATTTGGAGTATATTTTGAGTTTTTGCAAATCAAGTTAGCCTTGGCTATGAAGGAAAAACGATTTTATTTTCAGGTAAAGTACCTTTTGGGTCAATATTTCAGCAGAATGTTACTAAGAAAACTTGTTCAAAATATACTCCAAATTCGTTTCAAAGCAAGCAGGGCTTAATTCCAGAATTACAAAATAAAACTCAAAAATTTTTGGTCCGTTACACCTCTTGTAACATCAATCGGTGAACACCCTGTATACTCTATCAAAGCATATTTTCTTCTCTACAAAATCTTTATCACCGTTTGTTTACTTCACTAAATTTCTTTTAAATTTTGGAACTCATAGATAGAATGCCAGGCCGATAGGAAACAACATTTTCGTCCTACAGATCTCAAATCGTCAAAGAGTTCAAGGAAGAGGTTCTTCAACATTCTCCGTATTCTCCGGACTTTGAGCCAACGGATTATCACCTTTTCCACTCGCTTGCAAACCGTATGCACGGTGTAATCTTTGACAACAATCAGCATCTCGGAAACTGGCTCACCAACTTCTCTGATTCTCTGATCCCTCGATTTCTGATAAAATGACATAGACACGTTGGTTGAAAAGTGGAAAAAAGTCGTGACCAATATCGGAGATATACATTGTTGATTAATTTGTTATTTTTTTTCTGAAGTGGTTTAACTCTAGAACACTAACCATTCATAAAATTTACGAATTTAATAGTTAATATTTACGGAATTATAATTTAAGGTTAGCATTCTGGGGTTAAAATTAATTAAAAAAAATACGGAAACTTATGTTAAAACCTAGTAGATAGCAACATGAAAAGTATAATTCCCGAACCAACAATAGATGAAGACTCTTACGAAAACGAGTAATAAAACTAATCAAATGATGGCTAATATTTTTTTTTTTCATCTATCAATGAAGTTGGTTTCTGTTTTTAAATTTCTGTTAATTTTATGTTGTGGCTTCTATTTATATTACATAAACAAAGTAAATTTCATTTATTGCCTCTGACTGTATTATTTTCTTATTTTCTAAAATTTACTAACTACATGTATTATTACTTTGCATTTTTGTAGAACTTGAAAATTGATATGATTATGTAAATTTATACCTAAAACCACAACATAAGGTATAGTATAAAAAATACAATATTATGTTTAAGTTCTGGTTTATAAACATTATTTAGTATTTAGATACTTTTCTATGAAGTAATAGCAAGTAAGTGACTTTTGATTTTAAAAGAACGATATTGTGACACCTAAAAAAAGGAACTGCGGACTCTGTAAATCCAAAAACAAATACACCAAAATCTACGTGGCACTGATTTGAAATGCGATTTTGTGCAAAAAGTGATACACTACTATAAATCGGTTGCCGAGTGCTAGACTAGGAGACATCAGGACAAGATCAAAGGATGGAAAAACCTGGCCAGATTCGAAAGGGATTAAAATCGAAACTACTTAAGTGGAAGTGACACTTATGAAAACAATTAAACAGTGATTTAACATAGTTTCAAATATTAGGTTAATACACAATATTAGTGAACTTTAGTGTACTTCCCAAATATCGAAGAAACAGTTCGGAACAAAATATAGACTATATGAACTGGGTCAGCCTAAAATTGAACTTTTCAAAGTTCTAATTCGATAAAATAGGTAACTTCTTTGGTAATTCTATTATGATGAATAACATGTTCAGTTAAATTAGGTTTGGTTTTCTTTGTCTAAATCGTTTCCAATAGGGGAAATATTCTCATTTATAATGTACAGGGTATCCAATTGTGGACACTTTTTGGGGTTATTAGAGTTACTATTACATAGGGTCTTATGATTTTCAGGTCAGTTTTCTACTTTTTAACGAAATGGAAGATTCCGATGTCAAATTTATCATGGCCTTCTCAGTTTTTAAACCACAGGGTGTTTTTGAGAATATTTATTTTTCAAACGGTCTATGTATTTTTGTAATATGTGAACTTACTACGAACGTAAATAACTGATTTCAATTTTTTTTACGCTGAAATCAGTAGTGTAGTCAGTTTTCCTCTAAAAAATTTAGTTTCCGAGATATTATCCAAAATTATATTTATTACGTTTTGGTCATTCCGAAAAGGTATAGTTCATCATACTTATTTTAAGAAATAAACTCAAAAATCATTATTTCATATTTTATATACTAATACACCTTTGTTATTTTTTAATAACATTTAAATTAATCACAGATCAATTGTAAAGACTTTGAAAGGCACCAATTGCCCCTCGAAGTTATGCGGTAAAACTATGTGAGGTCTTACAAATGTAGTTTTTCATAACACCCCATAAAAAAATCTAAGAAGTACAGCTTGGGAAATGTGGTGGCCACCTAACATTTTCATTTGTGTCTATTAACTTTTGAGCAAAGCTAATATCTAGAAACTTTCTTACAAGTCTAGAGTTATTGCTTGGAGTGCTGTCTTGTTATAAATAAATAAAATTATACAAATGGAATTTCTACGATTGCTGTTAAAATAAAGAGAGAGGGAACCATATAATGTGTTAGTGGGAAAATTCTTTTAATTTCGAAACGGGTTCCTTGAATTTGTCGAGATTGACCTCAATTTTATGGTAATAGCCGATAATACTAAACAAATCTCAAACTATAACAATTTATCAGCTCCCTCTGCGGCTGGAGAACACAACTTATTGAACAAACAAAACGATCGACTTTTTTAAATACATAAAAGCAAATGAAACCATAAGCGTTTTCACTGCTAGTGGAAAGAAAATTGATAAGGAAGTGATATGAAAAAAATTACTCCAATAGCTCTTATATAATTGAACATAAAATGAAAACTGTATTAATATAACAGACGATTTGAGGCATGAACAAGTTGTATGTTTGTCAAAGCTGTAAACTAGATAACAAAGTGACATCAAGTGTATCTTAGTTATTTTAATATCATCTGTAATATGCAAATATGCGAATTTCGAATGAAGAAATCTTTGATGTGCTTGCCGTATGATTCGATACATTTTTTATCGTTTTTTCGGTTCCATATGAGGTATTAACGTATTTTTTTAAATACTCCCTTATTAATTTTCTCTCCAGTAGCAGTAAAAAAACATGGTTTTATTTGAGTTTTTTTAGAAAGGTCGTTCGTTTTCGTTCTTCAACAAGTTCCTCTCTCCAGCGGGAGACGTCGATGATAAATTGTCGTTTTGGATTTGCTTGCTACTATCGGGTATTTCTTTAAAATCGAGATCAATGTCAACAAATTCAAGAAATTCGTTTCGAAGTTACACGAATTTTTCCACCAACACATCATATGGTTTCCCTTTCTTTTATTTTGACAGCAATTGTAAAAATTCATCAAACACACTTTTACATACTGGTCACTGGTTTATAATGAATATATGTTTTTTAACTACATTACCATGGAGAATTGCAGAAAAATTAGGAATTTCCATTTAAAATCAGTAAAATTCCTCTGACAACCATAATACGAGAAATTTAAAAACAAATTTCCAGAATTTTCTCTTGGCCACATTTATAATAAGATTTTTTTATTTCGTAGCTCTAGTTTAACTAGTTTCTGAGATGCGGGCGACGCCTTTCTTAGTTGTACAGTAGTTTGAAGTGAACAACTGAGAGTATGTTTTTAATTTTTGTTTAATGAAATATTAACAAAAAAACAATTTGTAAGTTTTCAAGATGCATTTTTACTACTTTTCCTCTGAACCCTCCAATTATCCATTGGTAAGAACTTATGTAGGGTTAGAAGTTTTATTATAATTTTACTGTGTAGAACAGTTAGAATTCTTGGCTATTAAAGTCATGAAAATAGGTTTGCAATTTTTCAGATTATATTTTTATAAAGAATTTATTAGCAATTTGTATAAAAACTCAGAGGATTTAAGTTTTTAATAAATAAACGTCATGAAATTATAATCAAATCTGACATTTCTAACTCTCTCAACTCTAGCATAGATTGATCTCTATATTTTCACTCGTGTCGGTTTTACTAATCCATTTTATAGAAAGGTTTTCTAGAATATCAATAAATCAACATAGTCAATATAATGGACGTATTTATAAAGAATATTCAAGACCTGAGCTGCAGTGTTTAGTTCAAGTTCTACAGTCTGATATTATCAAATTTTGAACTTAATGGATTTTTTCCGAAGGTGGTATTAAATTAGGTTTTCTCAATCTCTCCCAATATCTAATAGACATTGCAAATTACCGCACGAAATAAAAAAATGCTTGACGCTGGACGACTCAAAGGAGGGTTCGGCTCCGAAATAAAAGCCCAGAGACATCCAAATCATCCAAAATAAGAAAAAATTAAAAACAAGTTCCCTTCTAAGGTACTTATCCCATACTCCTCGTATAAAATTGATTTAAACTATAACAAATATTTCCATAATGAATAGAAATGAGAGTAAACATCGAAATGGTTTTTCGTCAATAAAACCATTATCACCATGTAAACAACAGAATTGTTAATAATAATCGAATCCAATTGCACTTGACGGGATGCCATAATTTTTATTCCTTTTAAATTGACTGGAAATGTATGCTGGAATATATAATATATATAATAATGATCTAATTGTGTGTATTTATACATTCAAACTACATTTTTGGAACTAGGAATATTTAGGTAAATGAAATGTAACCAAGAAAAGGAAAATTTTATTGTAAAAAATAAAAATAAGAAATAAATCGTAACAAAAGCACGTAAACCAAATATTTTATATATTTTGGTGTCGAGATTGGTAGAAATAGCGGCAGGAGTTTAATAAATATTCAACTAAAACCAGAGATGTGAAACAGGAAAATCTCAAGGGAATTTTCAAATTTGTTCCGACGAAAACAAAATGAGAGTCATGGACAAATAAGTAACGAGTAAAAAAGTAGAAATTCATTTAAAAAGCTTGTTAGACGGCATTTGTCTCGTTTATCTGAGAAAGGTAAATTACTGGCATTTTGTCGTTGAAATTATTCATGCTTGACTTCCCATAATTAATTTTTCCCATTTAGAGGCGCAAAGGAAAGGCAAAAAAGTTCAGTTTTTGCTATACGAAACTTCTAAATGGAAAAAGTCTAGGTTATCAGATATTCAAATCTATGTACTTTTATATGTATGAGATGTTAACAGAAAAATTGAAATTTCAATATTACCATTCATCGCTTTCCGACGATCGCTTACAACGAAATTGCACCTAAAAATTTCAACAATTACCCAATTAAATTTTTCGAAGTAATGTCTGGGCTCAATATTAATATGAATTATCTCCAGCCTGTCAGTTTGAAAATTTACTTCAAAAGTTTCATCCCAATCGAAAATTACTTTTAATATCCTTCGTTTGAAAGAATTTCCAGCAAACTTGCCACCCAACAAACTAAATAATAGACGAATTCTGGACGGTGTCTCAGCAAATAGTTATTAAATCTCGTCTCCACACTCAAAAAAACTTTTTCCAATTAATTGCCTTGACTTCATTTTATTCTCTCGTTGCAAATAAAGAACATTATTTCAGAAAATTATAGATATGGTTTGTATCATACATAAAAGATTTTTTGTCGCTACAAGTTGACGAAATAAATCATGATAATTAATTAAATAAACATGTTTTCACATGAGTTAATTGAATTTACTCATTTCTAAACATATTGAGGCAGATATTGATTTGTCATCTATTACAATAGGGAATAATATTGAGCTTCTATAAATTTAACTTTTTAATTTGATGCTTCGTAAACCTTCTCGAAGCATGATTCTTGAAGAGACATTTTTTACCGCTCTATTATTTGCGGCCCCAAAGTTTACGCACAGTTAGGCACTTTGTTTTTTTTTCAGTCATCACAACATTTAATTGATTATCTGGATGAAAAAAGGTTTGTTCGAGTGAAACTTTTCGTACTTTCAAACCCTGCAATGTAATGTTTTTAGTTCTAATCGTGATTTTAATGGTATTTTTATTATGAAAAAAATTAGGCATATTTTCGCTACCTGTCTATTTTATTTGGTGACATATTTAGAGTTACTAAACAAAATAGAGGTGTTGTAAATATTTCTTAATCTATGTTTGTATTCCATCAATGATGCTTTAAATTTTTGAGATATAATGTCAGCCAGTAATCCCTATTAGTTAAATCTCTTTTTTTCTTTCAACTTTTAAATAAATAATCTCACATCAGAAAGGTTTTCAACTGAAAACAAAAACAAATGAGTCTAAATAATTATTAAATTACGCATCGGAAGAAGAAAATAAAATATACCGTCATATTACCCCGAATTTAACATGATACCGAAATTTTTTGTACAGATCCTTGGAAAAAAAATCCAAATTTAATGTAATCCATTTATTTTTCATAAAAGAATTTCAAGAAAATCATGTCGCAGGCCAAGATCCTTATTAACCCCGTGCCTCTTGGATTTGAAGCCATTTTCTTAGGCGTCGAATTTAACGCGAGTCAATTTTTTAACGAAACATGATTAGGTAAAAAATTTCGAGTTGTATTCAGGCTAATACGGTAATTTTTAATGTCGGTTTAATTCATTTTGGATGTATCATTTTTCTCAACTTTTTGTGTGATATTTTTTCTCTAAAGGCAATTCTGAAAATTTATAACATATACACTCTTAAAAAACCAATAATATGAATATCAAACCAACTCTCAATTCCCAATTCGCTTCGTTTTCATATGGAAAGGTTTTTTTATATACCTTTGGGGCCACATTAACTTAATTTCTTTAAGGATTCGGGCTGTCTAGAGCTATTAAATTTTCCATTAGAAATGCTTTAAGAGTATCTTGATTTTTTTAATAATTCTGTAACATCGTAAAACGAATGAACTTTATTGATTTCTCTATTAAAATTGATTGGGAAATGGGATCTGGATTCTTAATGAAACTTAAGCAAGGGTCACAGTGGAAGTATATTCAGATAAACTATTTTTGGCCGAATTCGATTTTTTTTATCATATTTAAAGAATTTTGTCTAAACAAACATGGACTCTTCCGATATATTTTGTAACTTAATTTTTTTATTGATTTGGAAAACTTGCAATTTGTATCCACATATTATTTTGTTTTAACACAATAGATTTAGGTAACAATTTTAGCTTTAATGTAAGTAGGTATTTCACGGGCAATATCGATTCAAAATTGAATTTTAGATGACGTGGCATTCCATTTTAAAAATCCGATCTCTCAAATATTTAAATATGATGCCAAAAAGAAAATAAAATTTTAGACTTGGGCCATTTGAGCATGGTGGAAATTCTCTTAATAATGAAATTTGCCAACGAAGGTCAAAATATGCAACACGTTCTAAAAAGTTATAGCAGGCTAACCATAGCTAATCTAGCTATACAGTGTGTCGTTAAATTAACGTACAAAATTTATCATTTTAATTCTTAAAAAGTCATTAATTCATGTTAATTTTTTACTTCCGGTTTATGAGTTGTGATGACATCACATTTTTTTAAAAATGTAACCCTTTTTCATAAAAATAGATTTCCTATTTTTTCCTGATTACAGTGATACCTATTTTATGGATCCTTTCTCTATTTTTGATAAAATAAAGGATTTTTTGAAAAAAAAGTACATACATCTTGTATTTTTGTATTTTAAAAACCATCATTAATAACTTAATTCGGTCACATTCAGTAAACGTGGTATTTTTTTAGAAAATGACAATAAATTTATAATAACTAATTTTAAACATTTAATAATTAATTAATCCTTTCTCACAAGTGAATTAAAACTTTAAAATTAAATTAAATTAAAATGTTAATTTTTAAATTCTAAAAGAAAGAAAGTTAATAATAATCAAAATCAAACAGTTTGTCAGCTGTAAAGTTTGAGATATCATTCTTTTGGTTGGAAAAAACATTTGTGGAAAAAATATTCTTTTTTTAATGTTTACCAAAAACAATGTCGAATATTTAAAACCATTATCTGCGTAATATCGTATGAATTTTTATTAAAAATTCATAAAGAATTATTTTTTCAAGAAACGCCCTTTATCTTGTCAAGAATACGGTAAAGATCCATAAAATGAGTACCACTGTATTCAGGAAAAAAATTGAAAATCCATTTTTATTAAAAGAAACAAGGGTTACAACATAAAAAATGTGATAACGTCACAGCTCGTAAACCGAAAGTAAACAAAAATTGATTTAAATTAATGCCTTTTTAAAAATCAAAATTGATTTGTCTCAATTTTTTTTTGAACAAATTCTTATTGAAAAATGATGAATTTTATGCGTTACTTTAGCTACACTGTATATCGAAATTAATATTTTCATTTGTAAAATTAATTTAGTTTATTATAAATAAATAATTTTTAACGATGAGTAAATTATTTAAAATGACATTAAATTTTTTGAAGAACACTAGATCTTATTTTAAAGTTAAATCGTTGTTGATTTTAGAAACTAATAAAAATACAAATATTATTCAAAAACGAATTTCTAGATATGACGTTGAAACATGTTTCTATGTATTCTTATATCTTTTGAAGTGTCGTGTTATTTGAGAAAATTTAAATACCTTTCCAGGATCGAAATTATGTATCGATATTAATTGATGAAATACAAATAAGTAATGACTCGCTTCCAGTTGTAACTGTTTTAACTATTGCGACACTTATAAACGATTAGAAATTAAATTTACAAATCAGGTAAAATTTGGGCAGTAGTATATCGCTGATTTGCTGAAAATACAACATAACTTAGGTATTATCATAGTTTTTTGAACCAAATCAAACCTCTCAGTTTTTAATTTTTTTAAGTATTCCGACTCTTAAAAAAATTAAAAACTGAGAGTACGATATCAATTATTCGTATTTTACCAATATAATGAAATAGAGATTTAACATTGATACAAATTTTTAAAATCGCTTACCAATTGCAAGAGCAATCAATTAAGGATCTCCGGGCAATAACGCGTCAAACGGGTAGGTTGATTTTCACTTTTTTATACTAAAAACATGGAAATGTTACCAGATAAAAAAATTGGAGAATAAAATACACATTTTACATTCCATAATAATTTTTTGGTTCGAACTTTATTTTTCGAAGAAAAAATGAAAAAATATTTTTTTTGAAATACGATTTTTACAACACAATTCATCAGAACTCATTTATGAATGTTCGCTCATTGGAAATTTTAAACGTGGTTTACATGCAACTTCCTCATATTTATAAAAAAAGTATATTTTCCCAATAACGGATAAGTTTCATTGTTATTCGAATAATAAATAAAGCGGGTTAATTTCTAGTTTTAGCTGTAAACCAAGTTGAAGGAAGTTTCGGCTACAAACAACTTCCAGTGCCAAAAAGATTCCTTAGGCTTCGAAGATGTTTTTCAGAAATTTGTAGACTAATCAGTATGCACATATCAAAAAATACAATTAAAAAAAATGCCCACTCATACCTTGTAAGAACCGCTGCATCATGTTTTCACCCCTCCAGTTACTTCGTCTTTCTAAAACAAATATAAAATGAAATAGACGATGATAGAATAGTAACAAGACTATAAAAACGTTGTAGATTCGTGAAGAATATTTCGTATACATGGGTGCGAGTTTTAATTGTGTATTGCGAAAACTATAAGAGGAATTTGCAAGCCAGTTTGATGATTGCACAATTATAAAAACATTCTAACCTGCGACAATAGGATAAAATATTTTTCGGTAAATAATAGACGTAGATCTTGGTCGATTAGCATTATAAACTGTAATTGCAGTTGAGCATTACATTTTGTAATGCTAAGGTCGTCAGTTTTAGTAAATGTATATCCTGCTCAGGCAAATTCACAACTTTTAACTAATGTGACGGATGCAACAAGATGGAGCTACATTACCAAATCAAAGTTGACCAGCACGATTATCTGATCTTGCGCAATTAAACTTCGTCTTAGGGGTTTATTCGAAAAATATATTATACAGGGTGGTGAAAATTTCGATGCTCACCATTGATATCTCGGAAACCGTAAAAGATACGAGGTTGTTTAAATTAGAGAAAATGTGTGAAACGTTAAGCTTAGTTGATATTCGGAAACAGTGTTCTCAATTTTTTCTTTTTTCAGAGATATTGGGAAAAATCTGAAAACTGGCAAAATTTTATTTTCAAAATAAATCGAAAACTAAAGATTTTTCAAAGAAATGTTTCATACAAATTATTTTTTTTGTAGTTTTTTCGCCTCTCACCGCGTGCATTTTTTAAAATTTTATAATTAGCCTAATTTTCGAGATAATGACCCCAACTGCTTTTTTCAAATGGGACCCTGTATAAATTTTGACCTATTTTGAGAGTGATCAGTAAGGGCTTTTCAACAATATATCACATGATAATATTTTCAAGCGTTTTGATTTACAAGGCAGTATCAGATTTTTTGTAAATGTAAACGGAACAAAATGATAAATACTGTTTTCATGATGCATGATTTGATTGCGTTTTATTTAAAAACCTCTCTAAAATTATAATTATTATCATTATCACTCTCAAAATAAGTCAAAATTTATACAGGGTCCCATTTGAAAAAAGCAGTTGGGGTCATTATCTCGAAAATTAGGCTAATTATAAAATTTTAAAAAATGCACGCGGTGAGAGGCGAAAAAACTACAAAAAAAATAATTTGTATGAAACATTTCTTTGAAAAATCTTTAGTTTTCGATTTATTTTGAAAATAAAATTTTGCCAGTTTTCAGATTTTTCCCAATATCTCTGAAAAAAGAAAAAATTGAGAACACTGTTTCCGAATATCAACTAAGCTTAACGTTTCACACATTTTCTCTAATTTAAACAACCTCGTATCTTTTACGGTTTCCGAGATATCAATGGTGAGCATCGAAATTTTCACCACCCTGTATGTATAACGTTAAACCACGCGATCTAATTAGTATATCGGTAACTAGAAATAAAGATTGCAAATAGATCAATTACACCTCAGGTCTTAAGAAACGTTAGAAGACATTTTTATTTACGATTAGGATGTTTACCGCAAGTCGTGTAATTTGAATAACTCCCATAATGAGATTAATTTGTTTATTTTTTTACATTAACCAGAACATAATGTTTTCAATACATTGACTGCCATGAAACACATATGCTGTGTATGAAAATTTCGACCAGACCTGCCGCACGACACGTCGTTTGTCTCTCACTTAAAAAGACATAAAAGTTGCCGTCTAATACAAATTTGAATAAAAAATATACCCTGTTATAAGATTTAAAACTAAAAAATAAAAAGCAATACTACTATCAGCTAGAAGAGCGATGTTCAGCATTGTGGCAATCTACATATTAATTGTTACATGTTTTAGTTTGTTATAACAAATTTCATTAATCAGATGAATTTCTTTTTTATGTAATTATTTATTCGATATATAATACATATATTATATTATAATCTAAAGAACAATACAACCAATTGATAAGAAATAGCAAAAATTGAAGTCTGTATTGTGTTTAATAGTTGAAAAAAGTTATTTACCAATCAGTTGAAAAATACATAGCCATATTGTTGAAGTTCTAGAAGATAGTGGTTTTAAAAATCGAATTGATCAAGGACTAGAACTAACTTTATTTAAAATAATAACATCTAAATTACATAAAAATCCATCAGTTACACATAAAATTAAGTTCTTTTTATGTTTTCACAACATAAATATATCGGGTGTTCGGAAAAATTCCTTATCAAGTAGGCCTTGGATCAATTTGCAAAGAGAGGTCGTATGTCGATTCTTATTACAGGCTTCAAAGTAAAACGTCAAATATGGTTATGAAAAATGACCGAACACCCGATATTGTAGTCAATGGAGTTCTTTGCGCCGAATAAACAGTTTAATCCTTTGCTGGGAATCGTGGGTCATATTTGTCCGATTGAAATCTAGGTTAATTTACGTATTCATTTGTTTAAATAAAAAATGGTTGGTTTAAATTATTTTTTCAGTTTCTGTTTCGCTGAATCTTCAAAATAGAAGAGTCAATGAAGTTAGGTGAATTTTTTAGAATTTTTAAACTCCTTTATTATGGTATTCTAGGCGTCAGTCGGAAACGACCATATTTACAAAGAGAAATTGCACCAAAAATGTTTGCAAGTAAAGTATTAAAAAGATTTAACTATGAAATTCGATACATTATTTTTATATGTGAAGGGTACAGGGAATAAATTAGCTAAGTCAATTTTTGCAAAAATTTAGTTATTGGCACCATCGGAAAGAGCAAAAAAAGTTGTTTCTAATAGTGGTTGTTGTTGTTGGGAACCTACATTTTCTTTCATAATGTGCAGGTTTTAAAAATAGTTTTATTTGTAAAATTATAGCGTTTTGAATTTTTGAAAAGATTTTTCTCAATTTGTCAAAAATTGACTTAGCTCATTTATTCCCTGTACCCTTCATGTGTTAATTAGTAAAAATTATAACTATATTATAAAGAAAACGTCCTGTTCTCTTCTACTATATAAATTATAGTAGTTAAACACAATTTTTGAAGTTTAAAAATATCAAAAGATATAGTATATTTCACAAAACTATTAGAAAGAAATTACACATACGATTTCACGACTTAATTACACTCTTCTTCACAGTGAATGATCCAAGTTTATGTGAAAACTCATTAAACGTCTTTGAGCCAAATAGCGTTCTCTATTAAGCGGCTCTGGAGGATTACTTCCCAATGCTAGTTGCTGTTATCACGAGATCTAACGAAAGAGGAAATTAATGTCGAAACGATTTTATCATAGTTGTGGAGTTAATTCATGTATTTTAGATGATTTTAAAATCTGTTCTAGGAGAATTTCGTAAAATCAGAACTGGTAGAGTAAGGTAGTTGTCTTGATTGTGAGTACAAAGAAGTTGAAGATATGTAAATAGGTTCATAGTTCTTTCGTAAATCTGAATTTCGTAATGAAATCTCACCGAGTAGAAATCTTTAGCGCTCGGCGTTCCTTCAAATTTAATTTACTTCGAGATGTTATATAGCGTTTTACATTCTAGAAAGCGACTTTCATAAAGGCCCTTATTGTTCACGCGTAACTAATTTTCCGATCTGATAACCGAAGAAATTTTCCTTCAGTATAATAATTACTCCTGGGATACGCCAGAAGAAAAGTGAGAAAATTTCAAATCGGCGACTGATTTGACGCGATTCAAATTGACCTCTTTTTAAAATTAATTTCCAACGAATATTATGTTTATTAAAACTATATTGTAACTTTAACAGTTGGTCTACCATAAGGGATTCTACTTTCCTTTTTGGGGTCAATATGATATGGTTTAAAGTCGAACCGCTAGGCGAACTTTGAACATGCTGCTATCCACTTCCGCGTACATACCTGCACATGTGAACGAAAAATTGAGAAAGTTTTCTTGCTAAAAAAATTACGTGTGGTGGCGTGTAGCATAGGCACATGTAATTCATCGAGGCGAAAAAGGAAACTACCAGCAATAAATAAGCCCTTAATGCATCCTGGTTAATGGAAACAAGCAAGTGAAAAGCAGATTTAGGAGACACGATCGTTATAACGATTTTTGCCTGAACTTAAATTACTTACATTGTTGAGAAAATTAACACCACTAAATGGATATACAGATGAAGTTTTTCAACGAGACTAATTAATTGAATTTCTATTTAACAAACACAGTAGAGTCCAGCTATAATGAAGCCAAAAAATGCAACAAAACGGGTTCGTTATAACCTAGAGATCACAATAACCGGACTCTACTGCACATGTATTGTTTATCACATCAATATCTGATATAATGTTTAAAAAATCTCATATACACCCAACTCTTTTCTTGCACGATAGATATGTTTCTCAGAACAACGTGAAAAAAAGTGTAAAAAAATATGT
>JABRWK010000439.1:4730-42248 GCA_013372445.1 Hypothenemus hampei | reverse complement strand
CCTTGAACATTCAACCCCCAGAAACCACCCCATCTTTTTTTTTTCAAATGGAAACACCTATTTATTACCTCATTTTTGAATTCTGCTTTAAATTCTGAGTATACTTCATATAACATTTTCTATTAACTTCAACAGTTACCGAAAAATTTACTGTTGAAATTATACAGGGTGTAACATAAGTGATGTCATTAATTTTAAGGAGTGATTCCTTGTCATATTTGCAAACGCACCGCTTCTGAGATACAGGGTGTCAAAGTTTAAGAAAAAAGACATTTCTTTATTTTTTAAATTCCAAACGGCTTAACATTTTTTAACGAAATTTCGTATATGAGTTTAGCATATCGGTAGGCTTAATTCAAAAAATTACCAGATTTAACCATTCACCAATGGCGGATATATGGGTGTCACATTTTATTACAATTTTGAATGAAAAAAAGGACAATCGTACCTCTGCCTCTATATAGAAGGGTAACTAGCTCTCATTTAAAACCTTTTTTTAATTTTATTTTTATCTTTAAAAACAACGGAGATATGTTCTGTTAAAGAAGTCGTGGGACACCCTGTATATACAGGGTGTCCCACAGAATGACGGGGTCAACGCTTTACCACATATAGTATGGCTCAAAATAAGTCGATTTAAACAAACTTACCTTAGTCCAAAAGTTGATAATAACGGAGCTACAGGGTGTCAAAGTAGAAAAATAAAACATATTTTCTGTAATAACTTCTGACTAAATACAGGTAATTTCACGAAACTTGGTATGCGGTGATTTTTTGGATTGAGGAATTCAAATTTGCGGACGATTTTATTGTATCTCCTAGAGGGCGCCGCCGGCAATGATTTCGATCCCTTTAAACGGTTGCAACTTTTCTGGGTTTCCCTGTATGCCATTTTGGACTAAACAAATCGATTTTCCTATCTTTTCTGCTTAAAAAGATATACCCTATTGAAGTCGCTAGAAACAACCGTTTCCGAGAAAAACGCATTTAATGCTTATAATGCATGCACATTTTGGAGAGTCAGAATAACTTTTCTCACTTATCTTCCTTTTTATTTACAAAAACATGGAAATAACCCTTCAAAGATTAACAACTAGTAGTTTTAAGTCAAAATAGTCAGAGTAATTTAAAAAAAAATTTGAAACATAACAATAGTTCTCGTTTCATTGTGAAAATTTGTATACATTATTAGATTTAGATGCGTTTTTCTTGGAAACGGTTGTTCCTAGCGACTATATTCGAATTCGTCGTCCCAAAAAACCCTCAGATACCAGACTTCGTGAAATTATCTGGAAGAGATCAAAAGATATAAAAAAAAATGTAGTTTATTTTTGCAACTTTGACACCCTGTATCTTGAAAACTAAGCGACTTAGGACACATGTTTATATGAAATTTTACGCATGAAATAAGTCCTGGAATTGCCTCCTTCAGTATGGCTGTAACATTAACAAACACCCTGTATATTACAAATTTTATAAAATCATAGATTTAAATAACCTAAACTTTCAAACATTTTTTTAAACTCATTTAAAAAATGTCAGTGATATAAACAAAACTACCAAGAAAATGTCAAAATGAAAGGCAGCAATCATAACGAATTCAAACTGGTTGTCTTATCTTGATCTTTTGTCAAGAACTTAATTTTATATTTGCAAAATAATAATTTATTTTCCGGTTTTTATGATTTATATGTTCGGTTTGTTGTCATTTTATAGCACGAGTATAAGTTATACTATTTTACGTGTTATATTATATGTCCATATACAATATGTAAAAGTGAAACTCATACACCCTAATAAATTTGAAATTTTATGGTATTTATCGTTTCCTCTAAACCATATTACTTTTAAATTGATATGTTAATAAATACAGGGTGATTCACAACTTATCCGACAAATTTTAATCACATGTGCACTTTTAAATAAGAAGTCGATTTCTTGAAAAAAGATAAAAGTCCAAAAGAAAAAAAATTAAAAACACTTAAAGTTCAACAGCAGAAAGGCGGATCATTTGAACTAGTTTGACGAAATTGGATTAGAGGAGTCCAAGATTGCTTGCAAGTCGATGAAATCAACTTTGAACACCTTTTGTACAAATAAGTAAAATGCTATGCTATAAACTAAGAATTTTTAATTTGTTTTCTATTGGATTTTTATTATATTTTTTTTCAAGAAATCAATTTGCTTTTTAAAAGTGCATATGTGGTTAAAATTTATTGGATAAGTTGTGAATCACCCTGTATTTAGACATGGAAAAATTGTAAAAATGTTTTATTGTACAAAATGATGTTAAATTTAAAAAATTGTGGACAAAAATGAAACTCGTGAAACAAACGGCTTTTCGCTATAATACATGAAAACTATTGTCAAAAATCTGGCGTAGAGTTTCACTTTTTATATTATATTATATACACTATTATATTTATGTTATTATTGTTAGTTGCGATAACAAATTGATAGAAATATGTTTTATTTAGTATTTATATTAGAATTATATTTTTCTTAAAAAATTTCAAAATAAAAATAAAGTGTATGAGTTTCTCTTTTACATATCTACTGTATCTATTTCACGTACAGGTTATAGTATGTGTCTGTAACAGAAAATCTATATAGATTTGAAGGTTTTCATATACGTGTGTCCCAAGATAGAGTTGATGAGAGAAAAAACTTTTTTATCTTTGGTTTTTCGAAAAAAGTCACTCTTCATAAAAAGTTCTACTTTTGCTCAAACTATCGAAACACAATTTAGATTGTCAGATTTTTATACAAGGTGGTTGAAAAGTTAAAAAATGTGAAAAAGTACCAAGAGTAAAGTACTTCAATTTTTTGAAATTCATAAAAAATGATAAAGACAAGTTATTTAGAATCAAAAGTTCAGCTTAAATTTAGAATAAAAAAAAATTTTTTTTCCTTAAATTTTTGCTATAAATAAGTTAAATCAGTCGCAAATTAGTTGATTAATTTTGTGTAAACTTTCCAAATAATTTGCAGTTCATTTAACTCATTTATAACAAAAATTTAAGAAAAAAAAATCTTTTATTTTTTTTTATTCTAAATTTAAACTGAACTTTTGTTTCCAAATAACTTTTCTTTAACATTTTTTATGTATTTCAAAAAAATTAAGGTACTTTATTCTTGGTATTTTTTTCACATTTTTTAACTTTTCATTTACCCTATATAAAAATCTGACAATCTAAACTTTGCTTCGATAGTTTGAACAAAAGCAGAACTTTTTATGAAGAGTGGCTTTTTTTTTTTGGAAAAACCAAAGATAAAAAAGTTTTTCCTCTCGTCAACTCCATCTTGGGGTACACTGTATTTTGTAAACGTTGAATACTTTTAAACCAGTCTTAAACTAAGTAAGAAATTAAATTTCTATTCAGAAGAAATTCAGAACAGATAATTTTTATGTATCAATATTAAATAAAATTATTAAAATTCTTTTCGAGATTGCTCGTCATTTTTTAACATTTGGCAACACTGTAAGGTCGTGGCATCATTCACACCGATTACCGGCATATGAACTTATGTTGTGTTGACTGTAGGTTAGTAGCTGCATTAACTCCATTTTTCAATAGTGAAATTCCTAGTGAAGGCACAACCGTGGACAAGTTCTCTAACCCAGCTGTAGTATCTGACAAACAGCTTGAACTAAAATAAACAATGTCAAATGGATTTTTTCATACCATACTACTCATTACCCTTTTGTTGTACTCATGTTTAGCAAATACCAAGGAGGGGACTTGGTTTTACCTCCTGTTTCAAACAAATATTCGATGTTCCACTCAAGACTAGTAAAACCTTTAGAAAATCTAGCGAATAAAGAGTGAAAAGTCTACCCTCGTCATTTTAATAAGTTATACCACTTCATAGTACGTCATGGATAAAGTAGTGCAAAATCCCATCATTTCTAGGTTATTTAACAACTTCATATCTTTTAATCCTTCAGATTGTTGTGCCAAAATATTCTAGGCATTGTTTTTCATTTTTGAAATATGGTTACATCAGGATCGCACTCCAAAGAAAACAGATTCCTGCAAGCCTGTTGTGTCTTTTGGATCCAGATATTCAGATCCAAAATATTACAAACTCTAGCTAGCTATTGAATCATAGTATCAAATGATATTGTCACGACTAGATCTGTGACGACACACAACCAAGGGTCGTTTGTCGGGTTCTTTTACTCAACAACAAATAAAGCACTGAGGTTTGGTAACACTAATTATTTATTTAATGATAAGGTTATTAGAACTAATTTATGAAGGGGTTTATACATTGCACTTAAGATTAACAATCAAGCTTTATTCCCAATTATAGAGGAACCGTTTACGAGACCTTTCGACTATAAGGCGAATCACTTACCTTTAGATGATTCTGGCATTCGTGGATTCGAAGTCGTTGACGTTGCTACTTTAGGCGTGGTAGTCCTCAGGGGTAATTTGGCACTACACTTAACGTTGTGTACCAGAACTAAATTCTTCTTAAGGGATCTTATTCGTACCGTCGGTTCACCGTCGCGAATCCGGGTTCCCCTCAATGCTGCCTTGATTGATTAGGATACTTCGGTCCAATCCTCATGTTATCGTTATCCTTTTTATGCTGTTGATGCCGAATTAGAACATCGTTCTATTTTTGTATGTCTAATTGCAAAAAATGCAATTTCCGATAGTTGCAATACTTAAGTGTGTTACGTGCGTCACAAGATGGGATTGTGCAATGGTATAAGTAATAGTCCTGTCCGAAGGGTAGTATCCCTTTCGTGACAATATGAGTTCATCGCTGCAGCAAAATCTATAATCTTATATGCTTCACTGATTATTCGCAAGTGAAGATGCTAATAATTGTCCACGACTCTTTTCTATTTAATTTGAGAAACCTTCTTGCTTTCTTCAAGGACATGGGTTCTCTTTTAAAAACCTTCATCTGTCTAGAGTTCATTTATTCCAGCTATACGTATCGAAATCTTTTCCAGGACAGGTTTGTAATTATGGCTTTCACTGTTGAAGTGGTTAGTCCAAATGCGGGTCAAGAAGACATAAAAAGAATTACTGCCATCTTGAGTGGTTGGATCTTTAATATTAGTTCTAAGGCAAGCTTTTGAATTGTAAACTTCAGGTAACGCTTCTAATTGACCGCATTTCATTTGAATCATCCACAATTGCGCACGATGTCCGTTAATTATTTCTGGATCAAGAGTCAAATTGATATTCCGAGCTGTTGCAGTTTTAGTTTAAACTGGAACAATAATACCAGACTTCACCCCTTCAAAATTTTAAAAACCACTTGAATGAAGCTTGTTATGGAGCAAGTGGAACTTTTTACAATATTGTTGCCTTTTACTGTAATGACTTTTTGACTTTCTTTTTATTGTTTCTAGATTTTCATTATTAAAATTGTAAATATACCCACTTTGAATTAAGTTCTAATGGAAGAGAACCAATTAGTGTATCCATAAAACTCTATGAAACAGCCTCGCAAAAGTAGGTTACAGAAAAATTGCATGTGGAAAACCTTAAAGCAACGCATAAACTAAAAAGGTGCTCTCGTGCAGGACGCCACGTTTTTTTTAATCGCTTAACGGCTCATTAACAAACACTTGCAGCAAGAAATACAAGTAGTACTACTATTTCCACTCTTCCTTCCTTTTGATCTCGTTGCTGTCTGACTGACTGGCTTGAACTCGCCTTTTAACGTTTTCTTCTATACCGAGTGTTCGTTCGAACGTGACACGGTACGCATCGTAAAGACGGTTCTCTCGACTATTCCGTTAATAATTTGATAGTTCATAAAGTGTTCAAGTGTACAGTATCAGTGTTAAATTAGGAGCTCAAGGCAAGTGCAATTTTATCACTGAAGAAAATCTTCTCACGTTTAATTAGGCAATTCCATCTAGGTCGTAACGTGATGTTTTGATATTTTTTTTTTCGAAACTCAATACCTATTGTTTATAGTTTAGAAATTCTCTTACGCTAACAAGGATGTTTCCTTTTTCTTAACAAAATATAATAACACACGTACACTTTTACCGAAAATCATTCATCACCGAATTAACAATGCAAAGTAAAAGTCATTTGAATAATATACCAATTTGTGTGTGAAAAAAAAATCAACTTTCGGCCATCGGGGACCGCATTCAATTAAAAAAATCGATGAACTTCGTCGAGACATCATTTGCCATCTGGTTTCTACGAAAAAAAAAAAAACAAATGAATTAACGCGTTATTGTTCTTAAAAAATTACATCTAGGCCTGCTTGATAATGACATGTAAATTTGTTCGATTGGACGAATCGATAATGGTAACGTGATATTTGCGGAACAGTTAAGTTATGTATATCTCCGTTGCAATACAAGAGCAAAGTAAATCCTATTATTTAAAGATATGAAACAAACGGTTTTGTTATAATATTAATAATAATTATTTCACATATTGTAGCGTCACGCTGAACAGACTTGGAAAGAGAATTTTTCAAATATTTAAATTTTTTTCGAAAAAATGCCCCCATTTTAATTAAAAAAAATAATAGAAAAATCGAACGTTTCCTGGTTTTTACGGTTCACGCTTCCGTTGTTGTTATTATTAATACAACATACTAAAAAAATTGTTTCATCTAACGTACCGATCATTAAAATTGCCTTTTTTTGCATTAGTCACGCACCATAATAAAATATAACTTTCCCTTTTGATTTTTCCTGATTTTATGGAATTTTCACGCATATGTATGACTTGACTTTTTAAAAAAATGAAATACGATATTTACGATATTTTAGAATATTTGAAGTAGTTGGAGAAATGAGACAGTGTATTTGGACGAGGAAATACAAAATTACGGTTCCTCGACCCATAAAACAATTATACATATGTATGTAAATAACTGAAAGATGTTCAAGAAATATATTGAATATGCTCAATATTAATGAATTAACTTAAATGGTTTTCGAGAAAATCGCTTCTGTTTGTTTTTCAATTGCAATTAGAGCTAGCGTAGTTCCTAACTCTATTTTGAATCCGATATCCATCAACAAGTAATTATTGAATGTAACAATTAACAGTAGTGTTTTGTCTTTCAAAATTGGAACCTGTATCTCAATTATGATATTTTTTCATTGGGCCGCCTCCTTATGTCACAGTGGTAACTCTATAACATGTTTAATTTTAACGAGTTATTAAAAACAGTTTTCGAGAAAATTGCCTTTATTTTTGGGAAAAAGACGACCAACCGAGAGAATTTTCTTAAATTATTCCTTTTTCTCGCTATCCAAATCTCAATACTAACCATAAATGGAGATAGAAGGATTATTAAAATAAAGGCACGTTTAAAGGCGGGAAATTGTTTTTTCAAACAACCCTCTTTTGACCGAATCCTCTAAGAAGGCACAAAAATATTAAAGGATGGTAAATGCTGTTAAAGAAATATATTCTTAGTAAAATTCCTTAGAGTAAATCGTTTTTAGAAATCTTATAGAAAATTTGAATTTTAATAGCCTGTGTCTCGAGAAAGACGGTTCTTAAGAGAACCGTGTTTTACAGCACAGTTTCCAAATACCTTGTAATTTTCCTGCTGAAAAGGAACGGTAATGTCTCCTCTGCAACCTATAGATATCTCTATTGAGTGATTTAATGATGCAAAAATTGCGCGGAAACAAATCAAGTCTGTAACGTGGATATTGAAGATTTCATACTTTAGTAGAAAATCATCTACAAGGGGTTGCGTATTTTCATGTAAAATAATGGCGCTAATTTAATCATAAATAATTTATGTTTAAAACTGAAAAAGAAAAATAGTGGAAAAATGATTCTCTCCAAAATCGATTTTCACTTCTTATCTCTTTTTATACAATATTTTCTAATTTCTAAAAGTCGTTTCGAAAATTAAAAGTTATAAGAAGTGAACAGGCTACATCATTGTTGAAATGAATTAATTCCTAAAATTTGGGTAACAATAATGTGACGTAGGTATTAAATTTATTTTTACGATTTTCTAGAAAATTAAAATAGGTAAAGAAATACTAAAAACCCCTATTAATATAATGCTTTAAAATATGCAATTCTTCTGTATTTGCCAAGCACCGTAAATAGAACTTTCGCTTTTAATTTTTTTTTAGAATTTATGGAATTTTCTCGCGTTTAATGGGCCTGTCAAAAATGACGAACGATATTAGTTCTATTTCTGGAGAAAAGACAGAGGAAATGCAAAACTACTACTACAGTTCCCCGGGCGAAACAATTTTTTTTCAATACAACTGAAAATATGTACTTTTATGACACCAGTCACCATTCGAATTATGTTTTTCCCCGCGTTCAATTTGTTATTTATTTATTATTAATCGATCGACACAATCGGCACAAATCTGCCACACGTTATTATACAACATTTAGAAAGGCGATTATAAATTATAGCAATTTTTCACAATTAAAAATTGTATTTAATTATCTCTAAAATGAATAAATGCATTTTATAGGCCAGGTAACATTTTATTATAATGTTTTAGTTTCCTGCTTAAAATGATTACATTTGTTTATTTGCAGGAATGAACGGAAGACCATTTCTTAGATATCGATTTAATGCTGATAATCAAATGAAGCCAAGATAATGAATTGGACTTTTCCTTTACTGTTTGTCATATTTATTTTCGACTACCCTGTATATGGTAAGATAATTTTCAAATATTTACATAGATTCTAAGATATGTTCCATATTTACCTTTTTTTAACTTAGAATAGCTATTCTTTAATGAGATCTTCTTTCTTGATTGATTCTTTAAAGTTCACCTCCCTTTAGAATTAATTTACTAAAAAAAAAGATCAGGTGTCTGATAAGCCAGAGCAAGAGTCAAAGATGGAAAAAGTTAGAGCATAAAGTGTGCGCTCCTGCCTGGGGGAATGCACTTAACCGTTTCTTGCAGCACTGCAACCTTGGAAATGACACTGTAGAATGTTAGCAAATTATAAATTTTCTTTTTCCCTTGTAATTTGTCTTTAAATTGATCACCTGAATATACAGAGTTCGACGGTAATATTATATTTCTGCATTGTTTTAAGTGCCGAATGAATGGATTACATAACCGCATCGAATATCGTTCAATCAAATCGATTCGTTCAGCGATTCCACGGAAAAAATGAAAACCATATTTGTCCTAAATAACTATATTCTCATAACTCGAGCTCCGTTCCGCCCAAAGGGGTATTTGTTGCACTTATATTTCCTAATTTACAAATCATAATTAGCGATTACTTAACTGAAAGAAGATCCATGTAGGAACCACGCCATAAATAGAGAGACAATAGAAATTTTCGAATTGAAAATAAAATAGAATTCGCAGCCCGTTTAGTCATAGTTGTATAATTATCTGACTGAGTAGTAGCTAGCGATCGTAACAAATTAAAAGTTAAACTTGCTTTAATTGCGATTTGTACGGGTTTTAGGGCTCCGAAACTAAGCAGGGCGTGAAGCGGGCACGATTTTACATTTTAAGCAAAAAGAGCCGACCCGATCAATTTAGATAAAATATTAAATAATTCGCTTGGTCGTCTCGTTTAGCCATTAAAATTCAATTAAAACTTCTTACACGTTTACGTTGTTGGATTCTTAGTGGTACAGCCCCGTTACCAAATTTCCATTTGAAATAGAAAATGGATGAGCGAACATTACCTGTTTATTAGCCATTAAAACCCACTCTGCCTGTTCAATAGTGTAATTTAAATTTCTAAAAGTATTCTTATGTAAAACGACACGTTTTGACGTACTTAAATACCGTATTTTATTAGAAAAATATATCTTCATTCTACCTCTTATATTTGTACAACGATTTTAGCTTCATTAGGCTGTTAGTAATCGATTTAATGCATTATACAATACAAAAGAAGACTGTTAAATTAACCATTTGGTTGTTATTTGTTTGCTATGTCCAGGTAGCAGGAATATATGAGGAGCGTTAAATCAAAAAGTAGTTTTTGATGAAAACAAAATTTTCGTTAAATTGCAGTAATTAAAATTATGAAAAACTACGATTTGTTTCAATGAGATATTTCCTATTAATTCTTTAAAGCAAACACAAGAAGTTTGAACAAAATCTATTATCGTCATATGATGATAATACATTTGTAGAATGCAATGCCTTCGAAAAGTCAAAAGACGAAATTTGGTAGAAAACTGCGTTTTACTTTAACGCTCCTCATGTATTTATGTATGTACAATCGACTCGCGTTAGCATGAACCCAAAAATATGAAAATATGTGTTTGCAGAAACGAAACTTTTCAAATTGATTATAAATATTTTGTGATACTGTTGAGGTTTCAATCAAATTTAAAACAGGTACATAAAAGAAAAAAATAAGTTTACATTTTAATTTTATTCAATATACAGTTTGTGGTGTTCACACAAACGCACGTTCACGTTAGCGCGAGTCTACTGTATATGCAAAAATTAATTGTCAAAAAAATTTCATACAATTTAATGGATATAAATCTGTAAATACAGAACTCCTTAGGGTACTAACCAACATTGCTTGAAGAATCAATTGATTAAGTCAATTTTACATTGAATAGGGAACCTGCTTAATGATACTTTCAAATATCTTTCTTCTCACGCAAGTGTGGCCCTTTCTTCGCTTAGGCCTTAAACTTCATATTCACCATAATTATTGCCTTTCTGTTCTACTTGTACAAGGTGTTACATATTAGTAGGTCAAACCGTTAACCATGGATTATTTGTGCGAAAATCATTAGACTGTTCTTATATCATTTTTTCTTTTGACGCATTATATTCAGTATACAGGAGGCATTCAAATTAGTAAAACAAAAATTATTTTTGTTAATACCTTCGGTCCTTCTTAACATATTTTATTGAAACTTCGCAGTAGTGCCCTGTTTGATTAAGCGCATTTTTTCACCTTTTTTACATTTAATCCATTTTAATCCACTCGGAAATTCTAATTAGGTAAGCGTTTTAAAATAAATGTAAATTAAATGCTCAACATGCCTACCACCTTCTCGCATGCATACCAGAGCCCTTTTTTATATTAAAGAGAAACGAATATTTTGAAAATCTTACAGTTTCATTTTAAATCTTCTATGATTCGAAATCTTGAGTCTCATCCATTTAATATTGGAACTCTATAAAATAAAATCCAGTGGATTAAGGTCGAGAGACCGCAGCGGCTAATAAACAGAAACATCCTGTTCTCAACCTATCCAACGATTATGAAAGACTTTGTTTGGATGGTTTCAAACATTACGTGCCTAATAGGGTGATAGATTGTCGAGCTGAAATCACATATTTTGGCGAATTGGTACAAGCACGTCATCAAGCAAATTAGGAAATTCGTTCTGTTTCAAAAATAACCAATCCTTATTTAAGATATAGAAAATGATAAGAATTCCAGCCCTAAAAGATAATTATCGACATTTTGTCCATATGTTTTAGAAAAAAAAAAGAACAAATCTTAAAGGAGGAATACGTTTAACATGACAGATAGCCATATGGCAGTACACTGAGTGTTTTAGAAGATACATTCCTGACATAAAAAAAATATACACCATGTATTGGGGCCAATAAGCCGGAATATCTTATAAACGAGGCGATAAATCAAAATTTAACGAGAACAATAATATCAAGATAAAGAAACAGCTAATTTAAAAACACGTATGTACATGACCTTGCAGTTTCCCCATTGTTTTCCAGATTATAGGAAAAGTACGATCCATAAAACATCAATGTTATAAAAAAAATAATTTTTCATTTTACTAATTTTGATACCCTGTATACTTAGTATAAATTGCAAAAAAATAAACAGTGGCATAAGAACAGTCTAATTATTTTCACACAAACAATTTGTGGTTAATATCTATGGCCTGACCTAATAAAGTGTAACACGCTGTATACAAATACAATATATGAGTACGCTAGATGCAAAAGTCGATATTTACAATATAAGCCATTTTGAAGCCATAAGCCGTTTTGAGTTATAAGTCAAAAACTGTTTTTGGTAAATCTTGTTCATTAAAATAATTGCTAGTTCTTTTTTCTGAGAGTATATTACTCAGAAACCATGATAAAAATAATTGTGGTATTCTGGCTTTGGTCAGTTTCAAAATTTCGATTAAAGAAATTATAAAATATCGAGTTTTGCAAGTCAACATGAGTAGAAACAGAGTTATGTATCTCACATCTGTAAATATTTTTTATTTTATTACAGAAATGCTTTAGAAATACACTCATCCCTCGATTTGCACGGTACTCAATTTAGACGGTTTCGCTTTTACACGGTTTTTAAATGAAAGAAAAATAGTTTTTTCTTAGGTTTTAAATTGATCGTTTTGCATTATGTCATTTATGAGATTAAAAGAATGCCATATTAATGAACGCCGTCTTTTAACAGTTCGATTAAAAGTTATTTAACACATACTTTTGAAAAGTTCAATCACAAACGTCACTTATTTGTTGTATGTAGAATTGTCTCGTTTTACACGGTTTCGTTTTGCACGATTATTGCAGGAATGTATCTACCGTGTAAATCGAGGGATAAATGTACTTAGCAACGATAATTAAATATGTAACAATCCTAGTAATGGCTATTAGAAATCTTATATGTATTTTACTATTAATTTCCATGTTAAGCTGATCGGTTGTCCCAACTGATAGTGTAAACAAACAATCATATGATATGTTTGCAGTAGCATAATTAGTTGCCGAATAAATATCCAGTTTTGTAATTGAAATATCGAACTATTTAGTTTTACTTCTGAGCAGCGGCGTAGCTAGTATGGGTGGCACCTGGGATATTGTGGTGTCACCCCAAGAATGAAAACTGTTAAAATTAAAAAAAAATCTGATAAACTTAAAGAATAATTTTATTTAATTAACACAAAAATTCGCAAAACTACATAATTGTCACTGGCTAAACTGGCTTTAAGCTTAAGTGACATATCGTTAAAAAATATTGTATTGGTTTGTGTAAGTTTTTATTTTTTCACGGTCTGCTGTCACCATCCAAACGGGTGGCACCCCTGTCGCCTTCCCTCCCTAGCTACGTCACTGCTTCTGAGATCATATTACAAATAGGCCTAATTACCAGGCTCAAATATTTGTCTATTCACATGCAGAAATCAGTTTTTGTCATTTTTGCCAATACCGACTTTTGCATTTGGCGTATTCATATATTTCATGGGCACTTGGATCTAAAGATCGATTTTGAATGCCTTATTGAGCAAAGTATATATGAAAGGTTGTATGTATACACACAAGAAATCACTTTCATCTCTAGGGAATAAATATAACAACCTAAAGTGTTGAAACTTATTACCAGCATTCATTATGTCTCCTTTTTTAAGCAATCATTGCAAATAATGCTTCGCATATTCCGGAAACAGCAGCTATAGAGGAGGTTCGTTATTATGTTAACTGTTCTTTCATTTTTGGCTGATACTGGTCAATTCATGTTTAGACTGTATGAATGAAATGTCACAGGTGCTCATTAAGAATGTACTTAAAGAAACGCAATCAATTCTTCATTTCCATCTATTGTTAAATTCTAAATACGGTCATACATCCCTAGTATAATAAATTGTATTCAAGTCTATTTCTAACATTTCGTAGCATTACAAGCATTATCTGATGACATTCGTGTAGAATTCTTTCACGTAAGTCATTAGGGATACATACGTGTTTGCTTTGATAAAATGTCGTTTTTAAAATGACCGCGGAAATTGAATTAACAGGAGCCAAATCTGGAGAAAACGCTGACCAGTGCAGTCAGTCTATTTATAGGAAAATGTATGAAAATCGTTAGAGAAAAAGATTTTTTAAAAAACCAAACATGTTTATACATATTTCTTATTGTTTTTTTTAACATTTCGTGACATTTTTTTCAGAAAAATCTTGAAAATTCAAAAAAAACTTGATTTTAATGAACCGTTCGCGTGAATAACTCTATATTTTTTTCTATATTGGAAACTTTGCATATGTTTAATTGACGTGTTGCATGTTTTCTCATGTTATTCACAAAAAAAATGTTCAATTACCAGTGTGTTTTGACACAAATCATCAATTATCTTGTCATATAACGAACGAGCTGTCTCAATTCGAGTGACCGTTCAATCAAAGTAACTGTTTGATGCAACATTGCCAACTGATTCGAATTTTCCCCGGGACTAATATTAACAAATAGAACATCCCATTTAGCTGTGATTTATCTGACAGGGGCGGGCAAACAATAGACGAAAGTCTTCGTATTGTATATTTGGTTAATTGTATAGTTGTCCAATGTATCTTTAGCATTAGCCTTCATGCTTGTTGGATTTACACAAAGCGTGATTAAATTTGAAGATAGTTGCAGCCTAATTATGGTTAACATACTTTATTTTCTATTTAAGAAAAATTCTTGGAATTCAAGTTCTTCATGTTACTGAGAAAAAGGAAAAATCACTATTGCTGACCCAGGCGTGATCATAAATTCACATTTTTGAATTAGAAAGTTTTCTTAATTAATTTTTCTGGAAGTAGCACCGCTAACATATTAATTTTGGCGTATTAAATATCACAACAAAGCATTTTTTAATTTATTCAAGTGTTATAAAGACAATCAAGTTTTAATTGCTTAAATTATGCCATCATACTTTCCAGATATGCTATTATGTCTTTGTTTCTGTTCTAAAAATTCGCAAAAGCTAAGAAGTGATACTACTACGGTGTATGTATTAATAACGTCTATCATGTCATGAGACAAACTTTAAACACAACTAGTCCTTTGTGGAATGTCTTCCTGTTTCTCAAGAAATACCACTCAAAGGTTCGGAATCAATGACCAGATCGAATTTCGATCACGGCTACTCGCAGGCCAACCTAATTGATGATTGTTCATGTCGTAAAGATAATCACTAACAATTGTTATTTTCAATTCCAAAAAATAGTTGCTATGTGTTTTCAAGAGTTCATGTTTGTTGAGCGAAATCCATAGTTATAAAGGTTTTTGGTCTCATTTTTGTTTCAGAAAATTCCTTTGAATTTCTCTTTAGCATGTCTAAATAATGCTCGGAAATATTATAGTTCCCTTTTTCTAGTTACACTGCGAATATGCCCAGAAGCCATCTCACAGAGGTGGGTTCTTTTTCTTTACCATATTTTCGTGTAAGATATTTAATATGTATTTGACTGAGAAATTAACAAAGGCAGCAGTTTATCGTTTAACAACACGGTGCCTTGAAATTTGTTGGTCGCATGGTACCCGATGACCTGGGCACTGTTCATCAGAAACATTAAAGTCTTTAAACTTTCCATACAGAGTGTTTAACAAATTACATCGAGTTTACACACTGCATTAAATCTTCTCCTAATGCTTTTAATTGCAAAACATGTTGTCTACTTTTTCATGTTTAATTACAGTACCAGGCCACTGTTTTCAGAAATATGTTCTTAACAGTCTCAGTAACACTAATAAAAGTGAATAATTTCAGTTAAGCAACATAAAAATGTCACGTTATTTCAAAGGGAATTTTACTTTTTAATGATTTCATCCGGTACCGTTAGAGTACCGCCAAAGCTTGTGTCGCTTACGAAAATTAATAAGTTACAATTCACTTAAAAGTTTTTTTTGGAAACGGCTCCGAGCACGTTCAGATTGAAGCGAAAGTGGTGCACAAACTGTGGGTACTGCCGGATATGCAATTGTTTCTTTTTTCCTTACTTTACCTTGCCACGGGCGATACAGCCTCTGAAACTAGAACGAACGAGTACAATCAAATCTGTTTTTTTTGCAGGTTGCCAATTTTATCCGCCCGGTGAATACTTAAGGTTCGTAAGGGTTCCTGAGAATTTAAATGTAGGCGATCAGGTTTTAAGTGTGGAGGTCTTTCCTAGGAACGAATTAAGTTTGTTACCAGTTGACAAGGTACGAAAAATGTGATTTAATATGGTACTTTTTGTATAAAGAGCAATTTTAAATTGATTTTATATTTTATCGCCCCATTTCACGTTTTAATGACCCAATAAGTGGAACCTTCGTATTAATATATGCACATATTCATGGGAAAAAATGAAATAATTGTAATTAAAACAACAACATTTCCTTGGAATGGCAAAAATTTTCTTTGCAGAACGAGGACGTGACATATTTTACGTATCGGGACGTGAACAGGACCACAGTTTCGGTATTACTAGCCAAATCTCTGGAGGATCTGGTAGACACTAATACCCCGAGAAATGTACTCAAATTCAAGCTGAGCTGTGATTACCATGATGGCGAAGATACGGTAAGACCATACGACATTTTACAATTTATTGCGCTGCCAAGCAACATCGAGAGTAATTGCAAGCGAAATTTTCATACCTTTCTCTTTCAAGCTTGCATTGTATACTGCGCAAAAATTGAAGGGGACATTTAAGAATATATTCCGCTTTAGGTTCTAAATATTTAATTTTAAGGCTATTTATTAGAGTACTCCATTATGGAAACTCATGTGAATAGTCTTCCATTTCGAAAAGACAATATTTAATTATAAATAAGGATTTGAGACTTAACATGCCAAAGTGTGCGTAATTTATAAGCCATTGTTCTAGAATTTAATGCGTATGTTCGAGTAGAACTTGTAATGGATCATGGAAACATGTAATTCATCTTCTCAGTTTGGCGATTGGTTTAAAATAAGTTAATGCAATTCAGTCTTTGGAACGTCTATCCAATATCCATTTCAATTGTTGAGAAGTGTATTGAACAATAATTGAAGTCTTTCGTGTTGACGACTTAATTTTTAGTCAATTAAGTTCATCCATCGACCCGATTAATCCGAATTTCTGTAAAATGATTATTAAATTGCATGGCACGAGGTCAAAAATGGGGGCCCATTAGAGAAAGCTCTAAAATAAAAAGTTTCAATTTCACGGTAAAATAAATTTGAGGCATCAGATCAATTATTTGTAGGTTTTCACTGTAAATACGAGTCCTACTTTATCATATATTAATACTGATATATTTCTATTTAATTAAAATGGAATGTTAAAAAAGGAGCTCGAGTTTCAGATCACCTCGTCGTTGTCCATTACAGTGTATGTTGAAGATATCAACGATCACACTCCAGTTTTTATTGGAACTCCATATGACGTCGAAGTAGACGAATTATTTCCTGTTGGTATGTAATTTAAATCATCATACTGAACATTGTTGTCAAATTACTTATTTTTTCCCAATATTCTGCTGTAATTGATTCAATGAAACTGTAAAATAATTTGAAGTCCGCTACTACAATTCACGGTTATCTAGCGGATTGACAAATGCTTACGGTTTTAACGGTTGCCTATATCACTTTGCAGACACGATTTATGGTAATATCTGATGATTTTTGCCCGATAGCACTCGGGTTTTCCGCTCGATAACCGCTATGCAGCTTAAAAAACATTATTCTTATCAAAATGTCACTTAACGTTTCATAGGTCTGACTGTGTACCGAAGCATTAGGGCGATCGATAAAGACAAACCGAATACTCCTAATTCAGATGTTCAGTTCGCCATTGTGGCAGGAAATGAGCGTGGAAAATTCGCGTTGGAAAGCAGCCATCAGCCTGATATCATATTGAGGAAAACACTGGATTACGATGGTGGTGATCGAGATTTTCTTCTTACTATCACTGCAACGGTAATTAAGCGAATTAATGGAAAAAATTACCATTATTACATATTTTAAAGAACTTTCAATTTTTGGTTTAATAACATTAGCAAATTACGTTATTAACAACAATATTCTATTTTTTCTTCTAAAATAAAATCACTTAATTAACATCAGACTCTGTTACGAAAACAAATAACAGTGCAGATTACAAAATAAGTGAAGAAAAAGTGAAAAGACTTTCCCTTTAAGTGCCTTCTATCTCGCTTTAAAATAATTGAAACTTCCTGTTGTCGGAAATGGCTGCCAACATAGTGAAATACTACTTATTTTAAGGATCGCGGAGTTCCGCCCAGAAGCGCCAACACCACAATAAAAATCAAAGTCAACGACAATGACGATTTACCACCAAAATTCACTAAAGGAGTCTACAGGACCAGAATTCACGAATTCTATCCCATAAACGTAAACAAAAACTAAAAAATATAAAAATAAACTTTTCTTAAACCTAACTTTAAATTTCAGGGCAATAAAATTCACAAACTCCTGAAATTCCAACCGGCTATTTTCGCTTTTGACCAGGACTTTGCTATAGACACCCCAATTCGTTACGATATAATTGCAGGAAACGAACGCCATTTATTCTATTTAGACCATGTGAATGCTTCCTTGTTCCTCGAACGAGAAATCGACCTAGACGCTGAACGGTCCTTGCCTGGAAACACGTTTGTCCTGCAAATCCAGGCCTCGCAAGTGGACAATCCATTGAAAACTGGTTTGGCTCGAGTCGAAATCGAGATAATCGATTTGAACGATAACTTGCCCGAATTCGAGGTGGATTTCTATAATATAAGCATCGTAGAAAATTTGCCCAATGGATTTAGCGTACTTCAGATTATTGCCATGGATCAGGATCAGGGCGATAATGCCGATTTTAATTACGAGCTGGAAGATCGCAGTGGCGCTTTTAGTTTGGACGCGCGAACTGGCTGGTTGACTGTAAGCTGAAATTAAAGTGCTCTATCAAAGTTTCAACATTTATTTTTAGGTCAGAAACCAATCGATTCTGGATCGTGAAAAACGTTCTACAATCAATATGAGGGTATTTGCTAGAGAAAAAATGCCCAGCGTTGTCCGAAGTGATCAAACTATTTCATCAGTAAGCATCGAAGTCACTCTTCTTGATGCTAATGATAACAATCCCACTTTCATTCCTACAAACTTGTATGAATTTGTTGCAAATACTCGTGGGAAAAAAGGAGAGGCAGTTGGACAAATTCACGCTATTGACCCTGATATGGGCCGAAACGGTCTAGTATTGTACCATCTTCAAAGAAGCAGCAATGCTAGTGCTAACTTTGAGGTGGACGAGAAATCCGGCAGTATTTATATGGTTAAGAGCGACTTGCATCCAGGCAAATATTTGCTTTTTGTGGAAGCAGCAGATCAACCGGTTAATCCGAGCGAAAAAAGAACTTCTTTGGCCGTAGTCAGTGTGGATGTTAAGAGCCACAAAGGTTAGATATGAAAAGAAATCTAAAAAATGAATGGTTTCACAAAGTAAAGACAGATGGCGTCAGTAGTCTCTTAAAAAGAATCAAATATGTTAAACTGCATTAAAATCATTATTAATACATCCATTCTTCTCTGATTATTTCAACTTTATCTTAATTAGGATCATCTAATATGCCGGAGTTTATTGGAGCACCATACGAGTTCTGGGTGGGTGCCAATGTAGGCGTGGGTACTAGCATCGGTCAACTGCGCATCAGTGATATGCCTGAATCTAATACGCTGTCCTTTGATCTATTGCACAGCTACCATGAAGGAGGTTTTTAATCCATATTCCAGAAATTCCTTGGTTTTTAATGTAATGTCTCCCTTTCCAGTTCCATTTGCTGTTGAGGAACAATCGGGAGTCTTAACAGTGGTCGACGAGTTGAAGAAATTCTCCAGATCAACATATGAATTCGAAGGGGTGGCCACGAATGAAAAGGATGTGACATTGGTGACAAATGTAACTTTACACGTGGTGGATCCGAAAGATGAAAGAACAATTTTAATGAGGTAAAATCGTTGTTGGGGAGGAAAGAAATCAATTCGAATTAAAGTGATATTTTAGAACTGGAAATGCTCCAGTTGAGTTTCATGTAAAGGAAAACCAACCCAATGTGTTAATTGGCAAATTGGGTTTCAAAAACAACGGAACGAATAGTTTGAAATTCTCTATAGCCAATCAGAAAGACGTTACTGACATGATCGCCATTACAACAGACGGTACTCTTCACACTCTACAATCTCTAGATCGGGAAGTGCGTGACGTTTACAGATTAACTGTCATAGCTGAGTATACTAAAGGTAAAGATTTTATTTTTTAACATTCTCCAGAAAACACTTATGAGACGTTACAGAAAATGTCTTGGGTTCGGGCATTTATCAAGTGACCATTTACGTTGACGACGAAAATGATAACAAACCAACCTTTGAACGAGATCACTACGAAGGCAGGATTCAGGAGAATTGTCGCAGTGGTACCGAGGTGAATCTCAATTTCCCGGTACATGTGACAGACAAAGACATCGGTCCTAATGGCCAATTTACGGTTACTATTTTTGGAATTGGAAGTCAGAGTTTTCGCTTAGACAAACATACTGGCAAAATCCAGTTTATTAGTTCTAATATGCCTCTGGACCGTGAAACAACCGACATATTCAATCTGCGTTTGGTGGCGAAAGACAAGGGCGGTTTATACAGTGAGGCACGACTTACGATCAATGTTGAAGATGACAATGATAATGCGCCTCTTATTAATGAAATTGAGATTTATAAGGAGAAAGGCGTGAAAGTTCTGGATTATGATCGTGATGGAAATAGGGTAACGCACTTTGAACAAGTGAAGAATACATCTGAAGATCTGAATGTGTTCATGTTGACACAGAATTATTTAAGAGTGAAAAAACCTAAACAGAAAATGTCTCCTTTGATTTCTGTACCTGAAGACATTGGAATTGGTAAGTGTTAAATATCCTAGAATTGACACGAATTTAATTTGTAATTTTTCTCCTTATAGGTAGTTCAATTATGAAACTCACCGCCGTGGATAAAGATGATGGGGACAATGCGATAGTGAAATATGAAATGGTTTCGGAAACATTCATACCTCATCAACAATCATCTGAACCATTCCATTTGATTCAGCATTTCATGGTGCATTCAACCAATGGAAAAGTAACCGTGACAAGAACTCTCCCAGCAGAATCAGAATTTCGTCTTAATTTTTCTGCTACTGATCGAGGTTCATTAAAAGATTTTCTTCTTGTACGAATTCTTGTGAAGGATGTCAACAATCACTTCCCGGTGTTCAAAAAGTCTTCGTATAATTTTGATGCCGAAGAAGCCACCTACACTAGAAAAGTACTGGGAAAAATTGAAGCTATGGACGCTGATTATGGAGCAAATGCAAACATATCCTACACGATTAAAACTGATAATAATAGCCTCGTACCCTTTTCCATTTCAACTTACACGGGGCAGTTAAGCATAAACGGTCTTCTGGATAGAGAAACTAAGGATAAGTACTCGTTCTTGGTCATTGCCAGGGATAATCCTCATGAGGGAAAATCTTTAAGCAGTTCGGTCAATGTTGAAGTCAACGTTTTGGATGTCAATGATAATCCTCCGGTATTTTACGGTCACGACGATCTATTACCTAATAAACAATCGAGTTTCCATCATGGAAATCATCATTATCAAGAAACAATTCCAATCTACTATTCTACGGTCTCAGAAAATAGTCCTATTGGTAAGATTGATAGTAAATGTTCGTCAAAATTCGAAATGTTCTATTTCGTTTAATTTAGGAACGCCCATTACTCGTGTATTCGCCAACGATTCCGACTTTTCTGGCAATGGAAACGGCTTGATTTTGTTCGATATACCGTTCCGGAAAGGTAATCCTAATTTGTTTGCCATCGATTCGAAAGAAGGCATCGTCACTGTCATCGGAAAACTGGATTACGAGAAACAAAAGAGCCATAATGTCACTATTATTGCATCGGATTTAGGTTCACCAAGTCTTAGTTCGTCCGCTTTACTCATGGGTAAGGTACTTTTCTGAATTTTTAATTGTACCTTTTATTCTACATAAACCATTCAAGATCTCAAGATCTCAATTGTCACAGTTAAAAATTGTTTTTTTTTCAGTGAAAGTGATTGATGTTCCCGAAGATATTCTATCAGTTGAGAGTCCAGTTTTCGCTCACCGCTACTATGAAATTGAAGTGGAAGAAAATGCTCCCGTACCCTTAAAAATACTGACTTTAAACGTAACCGAAGCATATAAAAGTCAAAAATTACGATACAGCATCGCGAATGGTAAAAATAACGATACCGATATCGAGAAATCGTTCAAAATTGACCCTCGTAACGGCACTCTGTATATTATCCAAAGTCCCGATCGTGAGAAAAAGGCTTTGTACGAGCTAATTGTTCGCTTAGATCAGTACAAAGTTGGACGCGACATGACCGTAATGGTCTATCCGGTGACCAACGAGAGACTAGGAAATTTGGGTGAGTTTTCCTAAAAACGTTAACTGTCGGCAACAGCGTAAATTCGTCTTTTGTTGGAAAGGAAGTTTCGTTAATGTAATCTCAATTTGCAGGATTAAATGAAGTTAAAGTTTTAGTCAGAATAACGGATGTGAACGATAATGCACCTAAATTTATGTCCATTGGAGGACCGATTGTGGCCGCCATTCCTGCAACGGCCGGTTACGGTTATGCAGTTATGCGACTCCAAGTTAGTGTCTTTCAATTAATTTCGTTCATATTCAATGGGTTTTGGATTTATTTTTTCTTTTAAGATGGTAAATGACGAAAGATTCACGTTTTCTTAACGTTAATCGCAAGCATCATTTTCTGCGAAGTTAAATTTCATGGTTTTCGTTAAAAACCGTTTTAAAATTTTTACAAAGTTATTTAAAATGATATAGACTGATTATTTTTATGCAGAATTGACTGTTTGAGCCAATGTAAGCTTTCGTATTAGCAGTTATCTGAGATCTGATTCATTTATTATGAATCATCCTGTACACCACTCTTACTAAGTGATAATAAAATTTGAAGAAACCAAGGTTCTATAATTTCTCCATAAATATATTTGAGATTTTACGTTTATCTTTATGGTCTAGACAAATCATATTATTGGTTTTCATTTACACAGTATTGATGATCGATAACTGAACTCTAACGAAGTTTAAGACCTCTGTTAAACTTGAATTGCTCTACACAAGCTGAACTGTTATCAAGCAGGCGTCGTATATTAAAGAGGGAGCAATAAACGAACCAAAACCTATATAATCAGTTAATTAGAGAAGGTTTTTGTGAATTATTAAAAATTCAGCGTTGCCAGGAAGAAAACATTTATTTTTCGTCACTTCCTCGTCCCACTTCCCCGTGAGAAAATCAATCAGCGAAAAATCATTTTCAGGCCACGGATCCCGATTTGGGCCTAAACGGCGAGATACGTTTCCAAATTTTGAGTCGAAGCGAGGATGCGAATCGTCGTTTCGCCATCGATTCGGTCACCGGCCAGATTCGAGCCATCGCGAACTTCAATAAGGACGTGGGAAAAGTGTTTGGATTTGATGTCAAGGCGACGGACAAACGTGGAGCTGACGACGGCCGTAGTTCCATTGCCAACGTTCTGGTAATTCAATACACTTTGACTTGAAAAATTGCCCGAAGATAGAAATGAACTAATTTTTAGGTTTATGTCATTGACGAACACAAACAGGTGGTAATGGTGATGGGTATGAAACCCACAGAAGCTGAAAACAGTATTGCCAATATAACAAGGTAAGACTTTACTTAACTTAATCTAGAAATGGGAAAGTTGCTAAAAAGTCAAACCTAAAATACTTATTATTCACATCGCAATAGATCTGAACTTTGTGATATTAATCTTACTACTTTTCGTTGTACGAGATTATAAATAGATCATCCAGACTCATTTGGACAACTTTCATCGAGCAGATTTTAAAAAGCAAAAATAAAATAATATTTTAAAGGGAATTCCTTCTTGATAACTGCAAATCTGATTTGAACACAATATTTGAAAATCCAAAATGATTATTCTGGATTTTGCCATTAGCTAAGAAGGTCGTTTTTATTAATGCTAAATCAATGGAATATGTATTTTTTCATCCAGTACGTTCACCTGATTTACATCTTTGGACTTTTAATTTTTTTTTTAGCATTTTACACAATGCAACAGGTTTAGATGTGCGAGTACGAAAATTGGAACCGCATTCAGATCGTAGTCTAGTCGACAATACGGCGTAAGTTTGTGACCAAAGTAACCAATGTAACTTTAGAATTATAATTAATTTCTTTAATTTTTAGTACCGATATGTACTTGTATGCAGTTGACCCTGCTTTTAACACAGTCCTAGATATGGATCATTTGGAAAAGTGAGTGTTCAAAGCAGTACCTTGATTTTGTCTGATCCATGAAGTTTTGTTCTTAGGGTACTAGTAAAGCAACAAAATAAAATAGAAAGGCAGCTCGAAGGACCGAAAGTCCTATCCTTTTCTAGTGGTCAATCGACAGACAAACGTCACACGCGAACTCCAAAAATTATCTTTTCCTCCATTGAAGTTGGAGCCATCATTTTGGCTTGCGTAATTTTCATTGGAGCCCTTATTACAGCCGTTTGCGTAGTATGCATTAAACGGAACAAGAGAAAGTAATTTATTGGAAAATTTCTAATTCGGTCAAAGTTAAACATTTCTTCTTTTTTCCAGACTTGAAAGATACACACCTACCTCTCCTTTAGGTTACACTCTAGCTTCTTCAAAAATTGGTCTATATCCACCTCCATATACTGATCCTTTACGTTATCAGACCGAAGTAACTCCAACCGAGATGCCAATGGAGTACACGTCTTCGCGTCACGATGTGTCTTGTCCACGTTACATCTCCTCGAGATTCGGAGGTTTCGGGTATCGAGAGCGATCCAGAAGTTCCGTTGCCATGGAAAAGTCGATCACGAGTCTGCATTCAAGCGGACACGATTCGGGGATTACAGCAGACGGTCCCGTAATGCACTCATGTCAATGCGGCCATAGTAGCAGTAGGAGTTCTGGGGAAGAGAGCAGCAAGTAAGAATTTTTAAGAATAATATTTTTTAATTTATTAGAATTTCTATTTTGCTTGGCAGCAGTTACGAGGACTCGCTTCAATCGATTCCAAATAGTCGCAAAATTAAGGACCATCCAATGAATCGCAGGTCCAGGAATCGGTCGATAACCGAGGATATTGTCGATGGAGGAGGTTTGCACCAGATCCAGAACATAACAGGAATGGTGCATGGTCCCTCTGGAATTTTCACCAATGGACCTTCAGCCCTCAGAAGATCCACTGAACGACTTATGATGGTAGGTGCTCCTATTCGCGGTTGAACTTTTCTTCGTCCAATATTATTTGTAAATATTATAAAAGCTAATGTAGTTACCATTGTTCATAATTTTATTTTTGTATTATAACAATACCCAAACACGTAATTATTTCTTAAAATTAAGATTACGTATTCTTAAGTGTCGTCGCAATTAAGATGAAATTCAAGTTTTGTACTTAAGATTACAAACTAATGGCCTATTTTGTGCAATATTTTTTCGGTTATTTAAGAATGACATTTATAATATAAAAATGACTTTTATTTACCAGTTATAGCTATCATTACCCTTCCACATTTTATTTTGTTTAAATTGGGAGATTTTTAAAGTAAAATTCTTCGAAAATTCATGTCATCGTTACGATCATCAGTTCCTTAAGTACACATCTTCACAAAACCTCCATTGGTCAAGTACTTTTTAATTTCCCTGTGACATCTTCGAAATAAACCAAATAATTATTAATAATTATAATAATTGTTTTATCATTCTTAAAAATAGTAACTTCAAGGATATTAACGCTATCAGTTTCTAGAAAATCTTTTGATTGACTTCCAAGTATGAATATTAAAATAATCTCTACATCAACTACTGTTCAGATTAACTTCTTCAATTAAGCAAACAAAAAATGATTTAATTTATCAGCAATCGATGAGTGATTGGAAAAGTATTTGTGTCAAGTTTCTTTAAAACTAACTTGTCAATAAGGCTAACCACCATTTTCGTATACCTACAAGACATTACTTATAAGGATTTCAGTAGATCAAATATCAATCCAGAGAAAGAAATCGGAATTATACAACGTAGTAGGACACCTTTCTATAGAAATAAAATGGAATTCACCTCAATTTTGTTCTGAAAATCATTAAAGGTTGTCGATCTGTAGTTCATACTGGATTTGGCATTTTGGTATTTTCGAATTTAAAGAAAAAATACGATTTACTAAATTATACTTCGCGTAAAAATTGTAAATGACTTAATGTAAAGTGGTATTCAAATTTCTCTGCAATGCGACCCTACTTGGAACATCGAGATTACAGGCGAACCCAAAAGTTAAAATAATAAATAATCCAATTCTAATTGCTCCAAAACTGGTAGTAAGCAATGTTAAAACAAATGCAATAAACTGAAAATCAGTTCTGCAGTTATCAAATAGTTAGTTCACACATTAAACAGCATTAATCATTTCTGAATTAAAATTAAAACATAGAATGTAACACAAAGGAAATTAGAAAATATCAATTTGAAAAAACTACAAATGGAACACATTTAATGATACCCGTATATAAGCCTGTTTCTGGTTTACAATAAATGATATTTCTCGATTTATTTTGTTCACTTTGAATCTTAAAGTTGGTTCTACTGATCATTTGTTTTCGTATTTAGATTTTAGATAACGAAATTAGGAAAATCCCATCTGACACATATAAGATGAGGCAAATGGTAATAATAACTTTAAAGCTGCATCAGACAGTTCTGGATTTTCATTTCGAACTTTAAGCCAAAAATTGATCAATTCAAGGTCTTTGAAAACAAAATTTTAATTCTCCATCAAATGTTAACTCAGTTAGTTTTTCTGTTAAATAAAATGACAAATTTTTTCGTAACACACACTGAAGGGGATTTCGGATCCATTCAGAGTCAGAAAAATCTTCTGGAAAATAAGTATTAAATTGATATTTAAGATCTGTCAAGTAGGTTTTTAGATCTTTAATAACCGATTGAACAACTCTCAGTTTGTTTTCTGTAAGACAATTTTCTAAAGTAGGAAATGCTGCCAAATTAATCTCCCTGCAGTTTGAGCACCACAAATCAATTTTCTTTGTAAAAGCTTTACTTGATTTTATCATTAGCTATAAATATATTTAAGACTTAAATTGGTTCAATTTGAGAAAAATATTACTTAAGCAAGTTGACCTATATAGCCTCATCAGTTAAAACATATAAAATTTGTTTATCATTGTCATTTAAAAATAAAGACACTTCTTTAAGTTCTAATAGTCTAGTCTACTTCTAGAAAACCAACGTATCTTTATATGTAAAAGAAATTGCTGATGCCTACTACCTATTTCTTTACATTTAAAATTTATTATTTTAACTCCAATATGTAAGACAGACTTTAAGTTTTGTGGTATATTTTTCGATTCAAGCGCTTCTCTGTGAATCTTACAGTAAACCCATATTACATTGAGAGAGAGAGAGAGAGAGGGAGAGAGAGAGAGGGAGAGAGAGAGAGAGAGAGAGAGAGAGAGAGAATTCGTTGATTTGGGCTAGAAATCCGCTTTGTTTCCCCATCATGGCATGAGATCTAACATTACACAGCTCCACACAATTTTCTCAATAAATATTGTATCCCGTGATGTAAGAATTTACCAATTTATAGATTTCTTCTCCCGTAGTCTGTTGTAGTTCTTTGTAATAAAGCAAATTTTGATGCATTCGTTTTTCTATTGATATTTTACAAACGAAATTAGTTGTACAGCATTTTGGGCAACCAATAGTTTCATCCAAATGAAAACTAAAAAAATTACTTTTTTCTATGCCAACTATAAGTTTGCTTTCGACATTTCCAGTCATTTCGTATATACTTCGACCATTAGTTGTATCAGATAATGGTATTTGGGATACCTATTGCCTTTTCCTACTGTCAAACACAATTTTTAGAATTTCCTAGTTTATTGCAACAATTAACCCTTCAGCAATTTTGTACGGCTTGCCAGTTTTATCTATACGATACCTCATTCAATAAGCAGTCTTCAATACATTTTTTTATCCGTAAAAGTAGACATAAAGTTTTTCTTACATGTCAAATGACCTATTTTTTCTAAAAAAATTCAATTCCAGATTCGATATGCAAACGCCGTTAATAAGCGAATTATTGCAACACTACGCTAAAATAAGGTTTTTGTTTTTTTTAATGCGTATACTCTATATGTTAAAAAAAATAACCGAGGCTTACCGAGCTACGTTATTTTAAAAATTCATAAATTCTATTTGACAAAAATAATCTGACAAGACATAATGAAAAATTAAAAGCAACAAAACTATTTGACATCACTGTAATTTTTTAAGCAAATAATTAAAAAAATTTGGAAAAATGACCATATAACGACTCAACAAATTAATAAAATTATGTCGTAGACAACAAATTAGCGTTTCGAGTATGGTTTAATTATTAAAGCGTTTAAATATAAAAATAAAATCGAAAATGGATTCATCAATAGATGGTTTATAATGTCAGAGAGCACTGTAGAAGAGCACCCAAAAAACTGTTCTAACAATAAGTCGTGTAATCTGTTGGGGTAAGAGAGTCTTCTTAAAGAGCTGCATAAATCTTTCCTACCTTCAAAAAAATTATGTTTTTTGTTCATCAAAATATTTCTCTTATCAATTGCAGAATTTCTTCATTGTGTAACCCATTGTTTAGGTATTAGCAAAGCAGCAGCTAGTCTTTTTAAGTCATTTCCTTCAAATCGAATGTCTAAACGAACGTCTTCATCAGTGATGTTTCTTAATTGAAATCTTTGGTACAGCTTCGCCCGAAGTCTTTGTTATCGCCTTTGTTGTTGAGGTTCGACTATGTTTAAAAGAAGAGTAGGTATCTTATAAAATATCTATTTCCAAATCTGTCAGAGCAGCAATATTAAATAGACCTTCCATTCCAAACTAAAAAACATAGTTTTTTTGCAATATTTTAAGGCAATGCGAAGAAAATGATATTAATATATATTCAGAACAAAGTTACTTACCCTTAAAATTAAATAAAGAGCCTCTAATGTGAAGGATATAATATTAAAAAACTTTTTCTATTTTATTTTAAGTTCGTCAAACACTCTCGCGCAAGTATAGCAACGGAATAATATGTATAATGTTATACCGTGCGTTCGAGAAAATTTCCGGTCAAATAGACTATGGAATTATTTGACAGCGACTCTATATGTCTTTGATATGTTTTTCTAAGTAATCTCGAATATTAACAAATAAACTTAACCTCACTTAAATACGACTTTGTTAATATATCAAAGACATACGGACTCCCTATTAAATAATTCCACAGCCTATTTGACCGGAATTTTTTTTGAACGCACGGTATTATACATATTATTTAGTATATGGAAGAATATACAGGGTGAGTCAAAGTTAAACCGACAAACGTAAATCATGCATAGGGAATGTGATTTTAAGCAAGAAAGTTCTAATAAACATATGTCCGCAAATGCTTCTTAAGAGCGCTACAAGCCTTCAAAGATGGCCGCTAGAAATTGATTTTTGTTTTGTATTTCTAAAACCATAAAAATATGAATTTTTATTTTTGTTCAAAAATTAAACTGAATCAAATAAATTGTATTTGATTCAAAGTTAAAATTTTCTAAAATTATTAATCAGAGGCGTGCGTTTGGCACTCTGTGAAATTCATTCCAGTCGGAGTTACTTAAATAATACTTTTATTTTAAATTGTGGAAATACATTAGTAATAAAAAAAAGCTTCGATAACAACAACTTTATTAGCGAAAAAATAAATTGACATATCAAAACAATTAACATGTCAATTTTTACGCACGCCTCTGATTAATAATTTTAAAAAATTTTAATTTTGAATCAAATACAATTTAGTTGATTCAGTTTAATTTTTGAACAAAAATTCAAACTTTTATCTTAAATGGTTTTAGAAATACAAAACAAAAATCAATTTCTAGCGGCCATCTTTGAAGGCTTGTAGCGCTTTTAGGAAACATTTGCGGGCACATGTTTATTAGAACTTTCTTGCTTAAAATCGCATTCCCTATGCATGATTTACGTTTGTCGGTTTAACCCTGACTCACCCTGTATATTAATTTATCTATCAAATAAGTCACAAATTTCACGGTTTACTCGGAAATTAATTTTATATTACACAGAAACATTCAATTTTATTTTTCTCGAAAATGATGTATCTGAGAGATTTGAAACAAGAGTATACCGACCTTTTTCACATGAAAAATATTAGAGAATAATATTCTTGTAGAAAATTTAAAAATAAGTTAAAAGGAAAAAAGTTAGGATAAAAAACGTATAGGGCCCCTGTACATGATATCCACTGGCCTCTAATCACAAAATAATAATTGAATGCTATTGTGGAACAACGTTGTATGCGTCAATGTGTGCAAATACAGGGTTTTTATTAAACAATGGTATATGTGGCGAAATAAGCGATTGACGAGGTAGTAGAGGTATTAGGAACCTCTAAGTGTATTTTTTGGTAGTACTAAAAAAAGATGATTTACTTGTTTCGGTAAAACAAATAAATTATTTTGTTTTTCAACAAAATGATATGTGCAGCTTACCACGTTGTTTCAGCATAGGGTTCAATTATCAATGGTAAATCGTGTGCCAAATTTAAAACGTAAATCTAAAGTAGTTCCAGAGTAATTAGCCAGGAACCACTTTTGGGGCGCCATCTTTAAAGAGCTATAGCTCCCCTAACACGTTCACTGCCGGTGGCACACATGATGTTTCATTGGCTGCTTTCGCCGGTGGTCGATGGCACACCATGTATGTCATCTGTACATTTGATTAGATGTCTAGTTCACATGCCTGGCCACTTACGTAAGTATGTACATACCGAAAATATGGTCGGCACTGAAAGTGTTAAGAAGCATTTCCGGACTCTAGTTCATATTATGAACTTCTCTCAATAATTTTTCAAGTACAATCACCCATTTTAGTTTATCGACTGAATTTCTGGACACTCTGTATAAGATTTAAAATTTAATATTTCAGCACATTTGGTTTGAATTAACAAGTGGATAGGGCGTTTTTTGCTTCTTAAAAACAAATTTATTTAAATGGATTTAGTCACTTTTGTTAGCCAACTTCTCACATATATTTATATGTAATTTCAATCGTAAATTTCTCGATAACTAATGAGATTAAATCTACGATATATTAAGTGAAATATACCTACTCAGAATTTGAAGCAGAATTCAAAAATGTTGGTGGTCGTAAGTTGCTTTTGAGACATCCTGTATACATAATTTTCTCATCAAAGAAACCACATTCAAAAAAAGATCGATGGGTCCTAGCGTATTTTCAAAAAACAAATACCTGATTTTTAATTGAAATTGTTCCATACATATATTTGGCGCTCACTGTACATAAATATATAAAGATTGTCAAATTTACGAACTCGTACATTTGCTTTTATTTCTTTATGTTTCGACTGTGTAGAAGCAAAAGCCTTCAAATACATTTTGTTGGTGTCAGAAGTTAAAGCAGTCGAAATCAAAGCGAGCGTCTCATAACTTTATTCTCACTGTTTGTTTTTCAATTACCGACCAGTTTATGGTCACTCATCCATGAGAAAACATAACATTTGTAACTTTAAAAATTTGTCCATTTATTATAAATACTAAATTAAAATTTTACAACAAAACAACAATTAACCTCACAAATGTGTCATGTTAACGGGAAATAGAATCTGCGCTCTCGCCGTTTATGTACATGCACGTTCTTTGATTTGCTGAATGCGATGTTACGCTACGTTGTTCGAGGCATATCTGAACTAAACTAAATTTTAAAACAACGATTTCAACGAGATAGTCGAACTGTGAAGTCGTTGCTCTAAAAATAGACTAATCCCTCTAAAATTTATTGAAATTTAACTTTTTAAAAACAATTTTTTTCTCAACGAATGTTGTTAATTTTATCAGTTGCAACTTCAATGAAATCTCTTGCGCCCCCATTTGGAGTGATAAAGATTGATACTATGTAGTTTAAGGTAGAAGTAGGGGGCACCCAATTTTACGTTTTTAAAATTAAATATCTCGAGAATCAAACAATGTAGAACGTTGGGAAAAAAAGAAAGAAGGAGAAAGAAAAATTGTTAGAATGAACAGTTTGATCTACTTATAAAAATTTTTTTTTATTTTACCGTCAGTTTCTGGACAAATCCCGAAAAACTCGTCATTAGGAAATAAAAGAAACGCAAAACGGTAAACATTTTTTAAATTTTGCTCACTTCATTGGAAAAACTTGAGAAATTAATTGAAATATGTGCTATAATTTTCACATCATTTTTATTGATGAAAAATAAACAATTTTAAATAAAAAAAATAATGAAGAACGTCACCTAAAAAAGATGCGGCTGATTTAAACCTCAAACAACTATACACTTTTAAAATAGATGGAACAAATCTCTGGAAATCCAGTATATGTTTTGATAGACTAGAGAGTCATTATATTTTTGACACTATATTATAAAACATTGTTAATCTAGATACTGTTGAATACAATAACCATGAAAATCTAAGCATGTTTCACACTAACACAAAGTCATTCCCATATTTCTTTGCATATGAATGGCGATGGAGTTGGATGAGCAAGAAATTGTAAAAGTCAACTTTCATATCATCAAATCTTTATTCAAAATGTTTGGAACTTCAAATTCAGGACATTTGGTTTCATGACGACAGTACCCAAACATCTCTGTGAAGTAATAGAATAAATTTTTTAAATAAACGGAAATAACAAATTTAAGAGAAATTTTTTCAATTGAATTTGTTTATAATGATTACCTCTCGTAAGAGATAGTGTCGATATCTTTCAAAAATCAGGCGGGTACTAAACATATATAATAATTCACCAACAAAACAAACAAGTTCACAGTGAATTAAGACTTGAAAAATGAAGATGTTTTATTTTATTTTTTTTGTTGCTATTTTATCTGCAGTCAGGGCAGATATTAATTTGAAACCTACTGATACTCAACAAAGACAAGCCAATCATTCGGTAAGAAATTATTTGAACTTCGACGAGTGGATTTTGAAAATCTATATTTATTTTTTAGGTTTATGTAATAGACGCAAATGTTCCAGACCAACAATACACTATTGATGCTATTGGCGTTGTTCAACTAATTTTAAATACATGGGAGGAGTATGAACCAGGACTAGTTTTAGAAAACATTCAAACTTTGTATCAAGAATATCATACAGAAGCAACATGGAAAGTAGCAGCTAATTGTTCTTATTTAGTCCTACCATACAATGCTTGGTACATTAAAGTAAAGGATATTCTTACTGAACTGGAAATTACCTTATTTGCAACTCCTTTTGACCCTATTACAACTACTAGTACTACCACACCTACTACTACTAGGTATCCCACAACATCTACTAGTACCACTACTACTCCATCCACTACAACTGGATCGCCTCTTCCATTTTCTGTATTCTACTTAACATAAAAAATGAAAATAAAAGCAAATTAAACTGTATTTTCCAGGTCAGTCTCGCAAACTATAGGAATGTGGATACACAATTTTTACTTGAAGCAGTCGGCCTATTGCAATTTTATGTGGATACAGAGAAGGACTTTAATAAGGCCTTACCTAAACTTTTGGATTCCCTTCAAATATTCGAAGATAGAGAAATTTGGAAAGTGGCTGGATCCTGTAATTATGTACAAAATTATACTGATTATGTATGGTTATATGAAAGTTGGACTGGCACTGATATAATTATTTTCAATTAATATACTATAGGTAGGACTATATGTATATGTATGTGAGTATATAATAGTATATACATATATATATATATATATATATTATGTATATTAAATCTATATTAAACACTTCAAAATTGATTTTGTGTTTTCAATAAAATATCGCGTAGACTAAGACCACGTCTCTATATGCGAGTTTTAAATTTTGCAATCAGTGACAAGAAGTGAATCCCATTTCGACAATTTACGAGTTCAGTTACTTTTTAATTAGTCTTCGAATGCGTATTAAATAATAAAATATCATAGGCATTAGATTCAACTTATTTGAAACAAACTGTAACATACTCTATTTCCATGTATATGTAGTATAGTGTGTGTGAAAAGGTTATACCAGCCTTCGTCCAAAAAAGTTAAGTCAGAATTAATACAAACAACGAATTTCTTTAACTTGTTAGTGCAATCGATCTTATCCTTAGCACAGTTTTAGATATGGATTATTTGGAGAAGTGAAGGTTCAAAGCAATACCTTGGATTTGTTTGAGAACTGAAGTTTTGTTTTTACAGTGATAGAAAAGCAACAAAATAAAATAGAAAAGCAACTTGCAAGACCGAAAATCCTGCCCTTTGCAGTGGCCAATCGATAGATAAACGTCACACGAATTCCAAAAATCATCTTTTCCTTCATTGAACTTGGGGCTATCATTCTGGTTTGTGTAATTTTCATTGGAGCCCTTATTACAGCCGTTTGCGTAGTGTGTATTAAACGGAACAAGAGAAAGTAATTTATTTGAAAATTATTAACTCGATCAAACTTGAACATTTCTTTTTAGTTCCAGGCCTCAGAGATACACACCGATCTCTTCTTTAAGTTACACTCTGACTTCTTCAAAAATTAGTTTATATCCATCTCCATACACTGATCCTTTATGTTCCAGCGAAATGCCAATGAAGTACAAATCTTTTCTTTGTTCAGGTTATGTTTCCTAAAGATTTGGAGATTTCGGGTATCGAAAGCGATCTAGAAGTTCCTTTGCCAAAGAAAAGTCGATTACGAGTTTGCATTCGAGTGGACATGGTTTAGGGATTACAACAAACGGTCCTCTAATGCACTAATGCAGGAATCCTGGAGAAGAGTGCAGTAAGTAAGAATTTTTAAGAATAATATTTTTTAATTTCTTAGAGTTTTTATTTTATGTCGCAGCAGTTACGAATACTCGCTTCAATCGATTCCAAACAGTCGCAACATTAAGGACCATCAAGTGAATCGTAGAATCATCAAGAAATCGTTCGATAACCGAAGATATTGTTAACCTTCGTTAACAATATCCAGGAGGTTTGCACCAGATCTACAATATAAAGGGAATGGATGCATGGTCTCTCTGGAATTTTCACTAGTCGACCTTCAAAAGGTTCATTGACTTATAGGTGCTTCCATTCTATCTTATCAACAGAGATTTTCCTAGTTAGATAGATAATTTAGGTGGCGCCCGAGCTCACGAGCTGAGCTTATTGCTCACCAATTTAAATGCTACCAATAGCATAGTAAAATTAAACAGACTTTCTGATTGATTTAGAAAAGAATAAATTACTCAAAAACTGGTGTTTAACTGACACAAAATTTAATCGTAAACCAAATCGGCCGCAAAGCAAGTCGGTCGGTTGAATTTTTCTTTGTTCAATATCATTGAAGAGAAAGCGGAAAAACCGGCAACTATTTTTTCGAATTTCGGATGATTAGTGCAACTTGTTGTTGATGACAAGTGCTAAATAACTGCAGTATCCAAACGAGGAAAAAATCGACTTCGTCTACTCAGGGAATCCTTTCCATTTAGGTGTGTTATGAATAACCAACAATGTCCATGTATCAATGGATAAGAACCGACAACGTTCATGATTAAAGGGCTGTGTCAACTTTGTTCACCTATTGTGATAACAACCAATTTATTACAGTTCATTTTGCAGTCAGTTTGTCGTTCACTAGCGTGTTTACCAATATAAATTATTTATTTTTATTTTTAAGTACGGAAATGATTTTGCAGTGCAAAAGCTCAAAACGCGTATGAAAACATTTCGCATAAGTAACTATGTTATATTGAGATTTGAAAATTTTTGTACATCTTTGTGTTCTTAACATGCATTTTCGTTTCAGTTTAAACATTTGGATGAATTTTTGGGCATTTACTATGATGACAGCTTTAAATTTATTTTTCAAATTTCTTCTAATTTGTACTGCTAATTAATCTTGAAAACCAAGTACATCTTATTATTCCCTTGAGCGTTTTTATGTTAAATCATCACATTTTTCTAAAAACCGATTTCGGGACATTGTCCGTTCTTTTCCTTTACCCTTTATTTGCAAATATTATGACATCTAATTTAGTCACCATTGTTAATGACCTCATTTTTGTGTTATAACAATACCCAAACGCTTAATTGTTTCTTAAATTTGAAATTATGTATTTTTAAGTAGGTATCGTCGCAATTAAGATGAAATTCAAGTTTTGTACTTAAGATTACAAACTAATGCTCTATTTTGTGCAATATTTTTCAGTTACTTAATCACATTTATAATAAAAGAAAAACGATTTTTATTTTTGCTGTTTCATATCACTGATTGTGTTACGAGTTATGGCTGCTATTACTCTTTCATATTTCGTTTTGTGTAAATTTGTAGCTGTTCAAAATGAAATTCTTCGAAAATTACTCATTTGTTTTATCTTTATGATGATCAACTCTCCAAGTGTGTATCTTTATAAAATCTCTATTGCTTAAATATTTTTTAATTTCTCTGCAATATCTTCGAAATAAAACAAATATGATATCATTCTTAAAAATAGTAATTTCAAAGATCTTAGCGCTAACGGTTTCGTTAAAAAATGTTTATTATTAAAAGCATTTTCAGATCTAACCGAATTTATTTTAACTTCCTTCTATCCAAATCGTCATTTTCATTTAAACAAACAAAAGATATTTAAGTTTATCAATCAATTAGTGATTGATAACTAAATATGAATTTTATCCAGAGAGAGAGGTCGAAATTTTACAATTTAAGATGGCACTTTTCTATAACATATCGTATTATGTAGAAATAAAATAGATTTCATTTTAATTTTGTTCAGGAAATAGAATCATTAAAGATTGGCCTGTTACATAGCGGATTTAGCACTTTGGTATTTAAAAAACAAATAATAAAAAAATTGCTGCATACTGCACGTAAAGATTCCAAATAGTTTGATAGGTTAAATGCCGTCATATTGAAAATTTCCATTTCCCTATTAGCCGGCCAGTTTTTGTTATTAACTCGCATTGCCATATTTTTATATTTTTTTATATGCATTTTCTATTTTTAAGTGAGAATAAAATTCCTATTGTCTCAAATGTACGTTTCCTTTGAATTTATAACAATAAATAAACAAAACCGCATGTAATGCATACTGTGAAACAACGCATCATTTTGTGTTACAGTAATATGTGAGTCCATGTCGGACGCACACGTCCCGAAAGTAATTTTTATATGTGAGTCCACATTGGTTTGTCATGACATTTAACTTGTTAAGGTACTACATACATAGGATTAAACTATACAGGGTGACCCATTGACAATGAAACACGCACAGTTTTGAACAGCTAAGAAAATTTATGAAAAAACGCTCGGACACGTAAACCTTATTTCTGAGGGGGAAACATATTAGGCTAACAAGGGAACGTTTCGGGGTGTACCCCACGGATTTTGATGAAATTTTGTACAGAGGTACGTTAGACAAAAATAGTGGACACGTATTTTTTTTAGCGGCCCTCGTCAAGGTTTAAGGGGTGAAACTCACCCCCAAAATTTCGTCCATTTTTAGTTTTTTTGCGATAATTTTATCCAGGTGAGTTAGAACAATGAAAAAAAAAGTAAAATGTGCGTCTTTCAATTCTCCATCGATCTGTCTAGGCCCGGAATCAATATCTAGAAAAAATTATATATACAGGTATAAACTT
>JABRWK010000438.1:18591-29246 GCA_013372445.1 Hypothenemus hampei | reverse complement strand
AAAGTTGCGAAAAACTATCTAACTCACATTATGCAGTAACAAATGATTCGTAGACAAGCACTGTTACCTTCATAAAGAATAATGGTTAATGTAAGATGATTCACCTGAATATTTGTCCAAAAAAACAATAAAGAACGTAAATATCAAAACACTAACAACATACCAGGTATTTCCGAGAGAATAAGAAGATCTCTTAGAAAACGCACAGAAAAGTGTATTGAGGCAGGAGGAAATCATTTTGAACATTTTCTGTGATTTTTGTGTTACTAAAATAATATTCTTTCCCTTTTTTTTGTTTTTTAAATTTTGTATTCGTAAATAGGATAAAATGGGTTAAATCGTCATGACTTTCTTAAGCAGCGATTTAGAAAAAAAAAGTATTCAAACTTTTATCTTATATTAATGTGTAGAATACGCTCCTAAAGTAGCGGCCCGTACTTTTGTTACACCCTGTATATAGGTTTTAGTTTGCAAAATCATTTCTTTCACATTTTTTAGATAAATACTACACCTTGTAAATATCGCCGAACGCGACTGTTCTCAAAAAAATTGCCTTTAATAATAGTGGAAAAGGCCGAAGCATAATTTTTACTATAAATGTAGGTACCCATCTATTTAAAACCGACAATTAATCAAAGAAGATCTAGATAATAACTTTTACGGATATTCGGCTTTTGTCATCTCGGAATGACATTAATTTCCTTATATTTATACGTTACATAATTTAAATTATGTGAATTATTAATAATTCACGTAATTAATAGTTATAATAAAACAAACATCAAAATATCAAAACATAATTTTTTTCCAATAACGAAAGGAGTGATATGATGACGATAGGTATGTCTTCTACAAAATTTCAATGTTCAAAGACGACTAAAGTATATGCTAAAACTTCTTTCAATCGTAATCAATCAGATAGAAAAGTCAAGATTATTTGAAAGAATAAGGGAAATTGGTAGTTTTTTTCACAGCTATTACAATGGGCAACTAATGATTTACACCATTAACCAAAACAAAGCTGTTTTAAATTGTATAGAAAATGATCCAAATACTACTGCACCACGGATTACAAGACCTGTTGGATTATCAAAAAAAGTACAACATTCAAAATTTTAAAGCAATAAAAGTTGCATTCATTTCATTATACTCTAGTGCAAAACTTATTTCCAGACGGTAATTTGACAATAATTGAGTTTTTCGAGTTAATTTTAAGTAAAATTAGAGAATTTTCTAATTTTGTTTCATATTTTTTTCACTGATAAAACGATATTTACAAAAAGAGAATTGTTTAACCTTTTGAAGACGGATTTTATTTTTTGTGGTATGAGGTGCAATTAAGTATTTTGTATTTTTTTAACTCGGAAATTTTGATATATTAGTTTATTTGTAAATAACAGTCTTTTTAGCTTGGATGCTAAAAAGACTAATCTATTTGAATCGGTGAGAATAAGAACAGTACAAGTCCAAAATTTGTGATTTTCAGCTGATATTGCTATTTTATTTTAAATACCAAGCTGCATCTGGTGACCATATGAATAGTTCAAATATCACCATATTTAAGAGTTTGGCAGTGTCTAACGTCGAGCATTGAGAATAAGAACAGTACAAGTTCGGACTTGTACTATTCTTATTCTCAATATTATTAAAGCATTATTAAAGCTTTTGACAATAAATTACAAAAATATCATATGATGAAACTCATTTATTGAAAATAAACAAACAAATACAGTTTTTGGATTCCTATTATCTTTAAATAACTTAAAACAATAAGATATAGCTCCGTCAATAAAGTCTAAGCATTTAACGTAAAATTTTTAATTTTACGTTAAATTCTCGCCTGTCCTCTTTACTGCAGATCTGCAGATTTCATATTTAACTATGTTTTCCAATTCAGGATATTTCTTACTGAAAAGTTCAAACATATTTTTCACGTTAAGCTTAGAGTTCAGATAGTGATATTATTATTATTAGTATTTATTTTTATTTTTTATTGCAGATTTAAGCTTTGCATTGTGTTCATCCTCAGTACGTTTGCTCTGTCTTACAATGGGTTTTATTTCTATTAAACCCTGTAGGAATGTGTTCTGTTCATTTTTCGGTTTTCCGTCATATAATTTCGAAACTATAAGAAGGCGATTTTTTCGAAAATTTTGCAATTTCAAATTACCAGCAGTTTGTGTATGATGCATCATATCGAGGCTACTTTAAATAAAAAATAAAAGATTTTATTGACGGAGCTACATCTTATTGTTTTAAGTTATTAAAAGATAATAAGAATCCAAAGACTCTTCCTGGTAAAGTTTATTCTGCACCATTACCAATCAACATTAAAAAAATGCATGATATAAAGCAGATAATGAAATATGTAGAAGGAGAACCGCTAGAGTTTTATTATTATATTACGAGCCCTAACACAAAATAGTTCGGACAGTAAGCAATTTTATTTAAATGTTTAATTTTTTTTCTGAAGGGTTATAATTTCGTATTTTGCTTTAATGATGCATCATTTATTACACTTAAACAACATTATTTATGAAATTATTAAGAATAAATCTAACAATAAACAATTAAACTAATGTAAAATTGACAAAACTGCAATATTTGTTGACACATAAAAGTTCGGACATCACGTTTAAAAAATATACCATTCTTTGAAAACAAAAGAATTGTTTGTTAAATGTCATTTTTGACGTCTGTTGATCTAGATTTTAAGCAATTTCTGAAAGAAATGTCGCGTGGTAAAGCAACAAGTGCTCAAATTCGAGCTTTAGTTATTAAACTTTTTCATCAAGGAAAATCTTTTCGAGAAATTGCTAAATTAATAGATATTTCAAAGTCTACAGTGGCGGACATTGTAAAGAAATTTGGCGAAAATGGATCAACAGAAATTGTAAGAAACAATCCTGGTCGTCCTCGTAAAGTAAGTCCGAGAATGCAAAGAAATCTTGTTCGGATTTGCAAATCTACTAGGCGAAGTACTGTAAGAGAAATAACAGCAATATGGAACGAAGAAAGCTTTGGAAATATTTCACGGGAAACATGTCGTCGGTGGATACACAAGTCGGGTTTGCATTTTTACAAGGTTCCTAGGTTGAGTTTCAAAGTTATACCTACATTGTAAAATCATTCGTCCATCATAGGCAAAAGAGAAGCCCTTGCTCACAGAAAAACAAAAGAAAAAACGATTAACATGGGCTAAAGAAAGGATATTGTGGACTGAAGAAAACTGGAAGAGAATCATTTTTAGCGATGAATCAAGATTCGATATTTGTGTGGGTGATCAGCGGTCGCGAGTTATCAGAAATAAGAATGAAGCATTTCATAAAGACTGCTTGAAGCGAAAAATAAAGTTTCCATCAGGCTTAATGGTTTGGGGAAGCATGTCTGGCTTTGGTGTTGGTAAACTTGAATTTATCAACGGAACTGTAAATGCTGAAAAATATCAAAATATTCTTCAAACCCACTTGTTAGAATCAATTCCAAAGTTATCGCCTGATGGAAATTTTACTTTTCAACAAGATGGGGCGTCATGTCATACGGCCAAATCCACCAAAAAATGGTTGGAGGAGCATAACATTTCCGTCCTTGACTGGCCTTCAAGCAGTCCAGATCTAAACATTATCGAAACAATATGGCACAAGATGAAACAGCAATTACGAAATGATCCACAAAGAAACATTCTTGATTTGAAGGCAAAATTACAAAATATATGGGATTCTTTTACTGCAGACGATTGCGAAAAACTTGTAAAAACTATGCCTGCTAGAATAAAGGCAGTAATCCGGGCAAAGGGAGACGTAACCAGTTATTAAATCAGGTTGTCCGAACTTTTATGTGTCAACAAATATTGCAGTTTTGTCAATTTTACATTAGTTTAATTGTTTATTGTTAGATTTATTCTTAATAATTTCATAAATAATGTTGTTTAAGTGTAATAAATGATGCATCATTAAAGCAAAATACGAAATTATAACCCTTCAGAAAAAAAATTAAACATTTAAATAAAATTGCTTACTGTCAGAACTATTTTGTGTTAGGGCTCGTACATCTTGGCCGACCACTAACAAAGACGATGGTCCAAGTGCTGGTCATTAAAACTGTATTTGTTTGTTTATTTTCTATAAATTAGTTTCATCATATGATATTTTTTGATTTTTTGTCAAAAACTTTAATAATTCCCAAATTGAGATTAAGAACAGTACAAGTCTAAGTTACTTTTTTGTGTATAAATAGAAAAATTATGAACTAACATATTTCATTTTAAGTTTAAAGAATGTATAAAACGATGGACTAAAACACTATATACATAGTAAACTTGTAAGAAGCAGAACTAATTGAACAGAAAGTTTTTTTCGTTTTCTCAAAATTTCAATATTTGGACATAATAAGAAATAAAAATAAAAAAAAATAAAATAAAAAAATACAATTTTAAAAAAGGCCTAAACTCGTTTAATTAGATTTTTTTCGCTTTATTCAACCTAATATTGAAAAAAATTTTTCCTTAATATACAGAGTGGACGGAATTAAAAAAAAAATATATTATTTTCTGTTTTTTATCTAGGTATATTTTTATAATTAATTTAAAAAACAAGCCTCAAAAAAGCATTCGACGATAGTATCACCTTAAATTAATCTCATTTGGACGTTTCTTATATCCTTTATCCTTTGGGATTTGTGATGGCCATGAGCAGCGAAAACCCGTTTAATAATTAATTGATCGTTTGAATTGGTTTGAAGTTATGAAATAATAATTTTTTTAATACTTGAAATCGGCTTAATTAATAGCAACTATTCCATCACATGCCATTTTAGCATACCCTATTGGGTGATAATGTATTTTTGCCTCAATTCTAAAATCATTTTTATGAGCTAACAAGTTAGTACTTGTAATGAAATGACTGTGCAGCATCTTGAACAACGAAAACATAGTTTTCAGAAAAATCAATATGGGCTTAACACTTTGTCCTCACATAAGTTCTCTTTTTTTTAACGAAACAATTTGTTGTTTAGCATTTGTGTTAGTACAGTTTTCCTATATGTAGATCCCTACTCTCAAAATTCAATAATGTTGATTGCATCTAACATAAGTTTACAATTTTGATGAGAAACAGTGCTAAAATACGGTGCATTTTTTTTTAACTCTACAAATTTACTGAAACCTGTCAGAGCTCTTTTAGATTTTCAAAAAACATATTGTCACGACAAGGAGGCCAATCCTCAAGGAAACATCAATATTTAACCTTACAGCTTACCTTCGCCTAGTCAGGTACAAAACTCAAACACATAACATTCGTGTGAGTTAACCTAAACTAGATCACGTACTCAACACGAATCGGTAGGATAAAAAGGACACGAGATCAGGAGAAGGGAGTCAGTCTATGAGCACGCTCCCACATAAGCTGTACTCACTCCAGTTACCAAGTATCATAAGTGACGCTGCACCGCGGCGCCGTCCGGTACGACCAGCTGTGGTCCGACCGAGTGCAATTTTTATTATTGTTATTATTTAGAAATGTATACATCGTGTTTATTGTGTTTGTCAACAGCAACAACAATAAATATCGTAAGCTTTATAATAAACAACCAGGTGTTCATTTAGCGCAAAGATCTCGGCCGTCACTAGTGAAAAAGTGACAGTCACGACCCTTATCGTGACAATATCTTGCAAGAAGCGCTTTTGCAGGATTTTTTTTTACTGTTATTTCTTATTGTTATTTTATCTTTAATGTCCGTTATTATACGACTGTTTTCTTCTTAAAATAAAAATACTTTTCTGACTATATCATTTGATAATTTACAACCTGCTTCTAAAATATTCCAATCTGTGAGGAAGTTATTTTCAGGAACTACTCTGATAAAAGAATGGTCTGATCTCATCAAACCTTGAAGTGAATTCTCAAATATCATGGGAGCTTTATTGAAGTGTTCTTTTGTTTCTACAACCTACACTGTTGTTCCAGGGATGTTCTCAGTTCAAAGTTATTTGTAAATAAAGATAAACGACCATCATATTTTGAAACTCATTGTTTGCATTTCGTGTTCTAGAAATTTTACCTAAAATTTTTGCGGCGAAACGGCAAATTTGGCAAAGGCGGCGACAGTAGACGTTAACGAGATGTTGTTAAGGGCGATGGCAGTTGTTGAATATAATTTGACATTTTGTTTGTCAGTATAAAAAACCTTTAGAACTTAGAAGTATTTGAATAACGAAAAAGCGTGAGGATGACACGTACAGTGGTGTGTGTACAGTATGTATGATGTGTGGGTACAGTATGTGTGAACTCAATGCGTGCAAGTGGTGAAAAAGGACATTACGGTAAAAATTTACGTAAAATCTCTAGAAGTTTGAAAGAAAAATTTCCTTTTCTATCGCCGAATGCAAGAATTTATTCTTCATGCAGACAAAGAGTTCCAACATATGATAGCCGTTCATCTTTATATACAAATAACCGTGAAACTGCGAAAGTCCCTGAAACAACAATGCATGTTAAGGAAACGAAAGAAGACTTGAATGAAGTTTCCGTGATATTTGGCAATTCTTCCCAAGGTATGCTGAGATCAGGCCATTCTTATACCAGAACAGTTCCTGAAAATGATATTCACACACTTGATGATACGTCTGAAAATAAAAGTGGTGAAATTAACATTCAAAAACCATCATATGAGAGTTACTGCAATTTCCGAGAAGCACAGTTCGAAGAAATGTTAGATGGGATTATAAAAAAATTCAAGTCTTCACGAACATATTCTGAGCGTCTCAAAATTTTGACCATTCTGCCACCTTCACTGACTTGCCAAGAAATTAGTGATGAATTTGAAACGACAGTTCATATGGCTACAAGAGCTATACAGTTGAGAGAAACAAAAGGTGTGCTTGCTTCACCAATTTCAAAAGCAGGTCGTAAACTCTCAAATGATACAGTCAAATAAGTACTTTTTTTTATGAAGAAAATAGTCGTATAATGGCAGGCCTAAACGACCAAATAACAGTAAGAAATAACGGTAAAAAAGAAATCGTAGAAAAGCGTATGCTTCTTGAAAATCTAAAGGAGCTTCATCAGGAATTTCTCAGAAATCACCAGCAAAATGTGATAAGTTTCAGTAAATTTGCAGAATTGAAACCAAAGCATTGTATTTTAGCAGGAGGAAATGGTACACATGTTGTATGTGTTTGCGTTTATCATCAAAATTGTAAACTCATGTTAGATGCAATTAACATTTCCATTCTATCTAAAAATTCAGTGCAACCGATCGAAACTTATAAAGATCTCCTTGCGAAGTTAACGTGTTCAAATCTAACGTCCACTTGTCACTTAATTGAATGCAAAAACTGTCTTGGTGTGCAAGAGATCTTGAGGGAATTAAATATTTTACTTTCCAACGCACTGATAGAAGCTGTAGAATTTCGAGTGTGGGAGTCTACAGATAGAGCAACTTTACTAACACAGACGCTTCCAACTGCAGAGTTTGTTGAACTGTTTTGTAATCGATTACAATCTTTGAAGCCTCACCACTTTATTGCTAAACAACAAAATGCATTCGTCAAAGAGAAAAAAAAGTACTTATGTGAAGGCGAAGTTTTAGCACAACTGGATTTTTCTGAAACCTATGCATTCGTTGTTCAAGATGCTGCACAGTCATTTCATTACAATAATAATCAAGCAACTGTTCATCCTGTGGTATATTATTATCGTCAAGGAACTGAGATACACCATCAGAGTTTCGTAGTTTTATCAAATAGTCTTGTTCATAATACTGCTGCTGTTTATTTAGTCCAAGAAAATCTCATACGTCATGTAAACAAATTTTATGATGGATTAAATAAAATAATCTACGTTACAGATGGTGCTACACAACATTATAAAAACCGATTTTTAATTACCAACTTGCTAGCTCATAAAGACGATTTTAGAATTGATGCAGAAATTCATTATCACGCTACAGGACATGGCAAAACTGCATGTGATGGACTAGGTGCTACTTTGAAAAGAGAGGCACGACGAAGAAGTTTGCAAATTATACAAGGTGAACCTATTTTGACGGCGGAAGGACTTTTTAAATGGGCAAAAAAGCATTTTCGTTTTGGTATATTTTTTTATACAAAAGAGGACCATGAAAATATTATTACAAAACTAAAACCGAGATTTGCCAAAGCGAAGCCTATTCCAAGCATTCAAAAGAATCTATGTTTCATACCCATTTCAAGCAATCAATTAATTATTAAACGGTTCTCCGCGGCATATGACTATCTCGAGTTCCCAAAGGATAAAGGATGTAAGAAACGTCCAAATGAGATTAATTTAAGGTGATACTATCGTCGTATGTTATTTTTCATGCTTGTTTTTTAAATTAATTATAAAAATATGCCTAGATAAAAAACAGAAAATAATATATATTTTTTTTTTAATTCCGTCCACTCTGTATATTAAAAAAAAATTTTTTCAATATTGAGTTGAAGAGAGCGAAAAAAATCTAATTAAACGAGTTTAGGCCTTTTTTAAAATTGTATTTTTTTATTTTTTTTTTATTTTTTTTTTCTTATTATGTTATTATTTTTGTTTTTTAATGTTTTTCAAAATTCTTTTTTCCCCCCAAAAAAAATACATAAGCTATGAAAAAAGAATGCTGCACTTGATCAGCAATTTATTAAACGGTTTAAGAGATTGAGCAGTTGAAAGAAGTAAACTCCGCCACTGATTATCTTTGAATATATTAAGGGCAGGGGGTTGAAAACCGACTAAAACAGTTTATGCTTTTGGTGCCTCAAAACCATCATACAAGAATTGATTTTGAGACTTAAAAAATTTTCTACTGTTTGAGCTGACATGAAATGTCTCATAAATATATTCCAAGAAAACACTAATATAAGTAACAAGAAACTAGTTTTGAACAAGAAAAAATCAACAAAAAAGTGTAGTCCGAACTGTTGGTACGATCGAAAAGAATGTGAGGCTTAACGTGTTAAATAATGCGTTTTCCCTAAAGTGGATTGGAGGAGTTTAATTGAAAATTATTCTACGTTTCCTACAATAGTCTTTATTTATTTAGAAAAGAATAGTTATTTATAATAAATTATTATAACAATTTATTATATAATTATCAGTCTCCACTGTTATTATTCTAACGATTTTTTTGAGAAGAGTTACAATTAGTAGTATTTACGAAGTTTATCGTTTTTGTGTAAAACATGTGTAAAGGCTCATTTTCACAGTGATAGTGATAGTTGCTGTCATGACAGCAACTGTTGTGATAACTATTATCGTGTAGACAATGTGATAGTGACTGTTTTTCTCTACGAAAATTTACTATCATGATAGCAATTGTCACTATCACTATCACGATGAAAACGAGCCTTAAGAAATGATGTTGTAAACTAAAGTATACATAGAGGAGACCGAGGACAATTGAAACATTTTTGATTCAATTTTTTTTTCTTCGCAACTATCCAACATTTTTCAGCCATAATGTGAGCCAAAGTTAGTATATTCCTTCACGTATCCAATAAACGTCATTTCATTGACATAATAAATATAATGTAACTTAGGAATTTAAAATAATTTTGAATGTGTCAAACTGTTTCTTTCGTCCCCGAGCCACGGACAATTGAAACATTTACTGGGAACAATTGAAACAGTCAGCATTTTAGATCAACAAGGATTGTTTTTTTCAATACAAAATTAGTATTTTATAATTATTATTTGCACTATTTATTTTAATACAAAAGAAATTCTGAAACACAAATCTGTAAAAATTAGAATATTTTCTTATCTATTGCAGCTGATCTATTGCTCTTTCTGTCTATTTAAAATAATAATAGGTGGCTTTGTTTTACGTTTCCAGGGTTTCAATTTCTTTTGAATAAAAGAATGGTTAGTTTTATGTCAAAATATTTCGACATAACGTTTGATTATTATTACTTTATGATTTAAAATATTAGTTATTCCTCTGTAAAAGACAATTTAAAATTAACCAAAGTTAAAAAGAAATGCCACGAATTAGGATGAGGAAAACAGAGAAGGGTTTAAAATCCATTTCCACGTATGAAGAAGCCTATAAAGAGGTTATTGAGAATAATGTATCCATAAGATCTGCATCTGCAAAGTTTGAAGTGCATTACGTATCTTTAAGTAGATACATAAAGAAAAAAAAGGCTTCTATTGAGCAAGGATCAACTTTTCCGGTGACAATGGGCTTGTACGAGTACTAAAATTATAAAATAATTTTATAATAAATATCGGACAGTAGAGTAAGAAAAGTTAAGTAGAGGACTTCCAATAAGTCGCACCGTTCCGTTAATTTAGTTAAACAAATTCTGTCTGAATAACTTTATAAAAATAATAATTAATATGAATGAGCACATTTATATCTACCACGTTGAATTAAATGGAATACTTGTTTCTTTTTAAGATATTAACTGTTCATTTATAAAATCTTTTAATAAAGTTCTTGAAAATTAAACCAACTGGGAATATAGAACTTGAGAATCCTACCTTGTGGTCAGGAACATGTATGAGTACTTAGGTCAGGAAATGTTTCTAGATTCTATATCGCATTGGATTCATCAGAGGGTTCTTAGAGTCGGGAATATTCTTGTGTGGGAATTTAATTAATAACTCAATTAATTAAATTAGACGAACTTGAGATGTGAGAGA
>JABRWK010000437.1:22859-45129 GCA_013372445.1 Hypothenemus hampei | reverse complement strand
TTCATATACATGCAACCAAGTTTATGAAAAACTTTCAAAGTCCATATCCTCAAGAATATTTGTTTAAAGTTGGGTTAAAACGCCTGAGTTATTCATATAAAAAAAAACACGTGTTGTCAAGTCCAAGCTGCAGGGGAGATGGTCATAGGATGTCGCCTTTCCGAAATATCACTTTGTTAGAAAATATTTCTTTCACCACCGGTATAATCGTATTCGAGGTATAGCAGGTTGCCCTTGTCTTGCTGCATGCAAGTGTTGTTTTCATGCCCAAGTCATTGTTGTAAATGTCTCTGGAGAAATTCGTTTAACAGCTCTACATACTTTTCAGAAGTAAGAGTAAATAGAAGTGCTCCGTGCGTCTTGAAAGAAGTAGAGACTAATAATACTTTTCGACGATATAATCGGTTAAATCGTTACTTTTGGAGAATGCAATGGTGTTTTTTTGCTCCAGAACCTCCAATTTTGTTTATTATTTACTTACATGTCCGCTCGCATGAAAATGGCGCTTCTATGAAAATAAAATATTGTTAAAGTTAAATTAATGTGACTCGTAAAGTGATACATGGTGACTAAATTTGCCTAAAATAAATTGCCAAATGTAACCGGCGGCGCGCTCCTCGGTCGTTCCTTTTCATCACAGGAGCAATTTGAAAAGTGGAAAAACTTATGGTACACTCCGTATTATATACGTTTGCAGTTATTATTTCGAGTTTAATAAGTACAGTGTGCTTAAACGAGGAAAACTTCTGTAAAATTTTAGTTTTTATGCGGTCTTCATGATCTTTATTTTAAATTATTCAGTAGAAACAAAGGATACAGCTGATAACAAAGTGGAATTGGTATTTGGACGAAAGAGTGAATAAAATGAGAGTAATATTTAAAAACTACTATGCTAGTGTGCAAAAGGCCTGACAATCGATAAAGCAGGTTATCCATGTGTTAGTCCTCTAATTCTGAAGTGACACTAGCCGCATTGTCCATATCAATTACTTCAGTTTTTGGAATTATTTTGCTGCTTTTATGAAGATTCGACTATCAGTATAATAAAATTAGAAAACCAGTTGAATTTATTCCTTAAAATGAAAATAATTATATCCTTTATCCCTACCTACTACTGTATTTTACACCAAATTGATAATGCGCTTTGAAGAAAAACTTATTACGGACCACATTAAAATTTTTTTTGTAAACTCAGAATTAATATTGCTTTCATTATTATTATTCTGTTACTTACCTAACAACTCTTTGGAACTTATGAATGCATTATTCAATGTTCTACTTAATGTCTAAAATATTTATTTTTTAAGAATTTGTTTAATACTTTTACAGAGCATTCAAGCGAATTACACTGTTGTTAATGGCACTATTCCAAAAATGGTCAAAACTAGTAACTAGATTTACAATTAGTACAACGTACCGCGAGCACATATGGCAGTTTAATTAAAATTCATTACGAAACACGGAGTAGTTTTTACCTAAAATATGTCGTTTATTATTTTTTTCCGTTTACCGATTAGAAGCACAATGAATCCACTACAAAGTATACGAACACTGAACTCCGAACTCCGACCTGCCTCTCATAAACGAAGAAGCGTGGAGTACAGCAGACATGCGTCCAAATCCTTATTTTAAACACCCTAGAGACAGATGTGTAGTTACTGGCAAAGGCATTTAAGGACAGCCAACTTTCAACTAATCAGGGAAAAATGTGTATTTCTTATCAAAAATAATATTTTAAACGTACATAAAATAAATTAACGACTGCTTACAATAATCGCATATGGCAAGCGCAATTATAGAAAAAATGCCACACGATCTTCTAGGGTGAAATATCAAAGCTCATTCAAAAGTTATATGCATGAGAAGAGCAGCTGTTAGAGCCTGTAAAATTTGTATTTGTCTGCACCACAACAAAATCGCTATTAAAATTAGAAATGGACTTAAGGACTTTGGTGCGGGTTTTCTCGGTTTTATATAGTCGCACGCGTCATAAGAGGGGTATAAAAATAATGAATTTTTTTCTGGGAGTGTTAAACATTTGATGCAGTCGACTTGTATCTTGAACTCACGTTTCGCTTCTGTTTAACATAGGATGGAAATGTAATAAATGTCTACTTTTCCTTACATCGATAGCAGTATACATTGGAAACTTCAACAGATGTCTGGATGTTCTAATTTTACTCCCGTGACCGTTTTCCACTGATTTATGTATTTGCAGAATTATAAGAAAATATATTCGATTTACAAGACTTACCTGCTGATAGGAAAAGTGGTCTTGCAGTGGCAATATGATGAGAAACACTCGAACAAAAGATGTTTTTAAAAGTAGTCAATTTTAACCGAAAGACTAATGTTATTGTGTGTTATCAAAGATATTTCAACGTACATTCTGCCCTCCGGTTTCACAGTCGAAAATATTTCGATGCTGATCTCGTGAGTAATTCAGGAACACACCTAATGCACCAGGTGTTTCTTTGTGATAAACGTTTTTCTATTTAAATACTACTTCTCAACTAAAAACTTAAAGTATGTAAATTGTCAAAGCGTCACTTATCATGTATCTTTAAAAGGTTGAACGGTGGATCTGTAATATGATGGTATCGCAGGATAAAGAAAGGAGTGACCCGTGGTGAAAACTTTTTTAGTCTGAAACTGGCGCAAGTCCTGTGTTCCTGTCGATCTCCTGCGCACCATGCCGATCGATCGACCATATACGAGACAAGACCGGCAAATAAATCCAAAAATTGTACTAACAACTAATTTTTTTTTATCAGATTCAATTATTTATTTGTGTTTATTATTTAAAGAATAATATTTAAGTGCCATAAATAATAAGGGAAAAGCGACTAGGAATTGAATATTAACAATTCAAAATCAAAGCATAGTATTTACTTGACAAACAATTCGAAAAACAAATTGTAAATTGTCAGAAATTTATTTCATAATTTTTTATTTTATTATATGACTGTATTAAATAATCTTCACGTTCTAACAATTTACGTTGTGTCAAATATAGTATAGTCAAATATAGTACACAGTGTGCCCGTTTTTCGAAACTCACCTGGGGATCTCAGTTATTTGAAGAGATACGAAGTCGATTAAATTGGGGCAAAGTTGCGCATTTTGGTGCTCAATAATATGCCGTTGAGAAAATTCGGATGTTTTCAGATGTTTTCATGCTGAAATTTGTGAAATAAACCGAAATTTTCAATTTTCGTTTTTCTCTTTTATTTTGAAAGCCACAAAAAGTGGACGCTTTAAACTGAAACATGATTAAGACACTTTTATGGGGAATCCAAATATGCTATGGAAAAATTCAAGGCACAGTAGATGTGGAAGTTATAGTACTCAACTTTGTTATTCCTTATAGCAACCATATTGGATTTTTATATTTTTGAATAAACCTCTTTTTTTTATTATAATGATATGCCACACTTTATGATTTATTTTACTATTTTCCTCAAAATAACGTTTTTTCTTAATTTTATAAGAGTGCTTGGCAAAAAAAAGTTTTAAGTGAAATAAGTATGTACAATAAAACAAAGTAATCTTACAAGTGCTCAAATTGTTCATCATTAACTTGTAAACACAACCTCACTCACCTAACTCGTTTTCTTATGTTTTGTATAGCTCTTTGTATATTCCTTCTTCTATAATATATGACAGCAAAATCACCTGTTTTATTGTTGTCAATGTCAATTTTGTAAATTTCATTGTCATTGTTGTATCATTACTTTTTTTTTTGAATTTGTTTACCGCATTCATATTATTTTTTACTTTTTTTGTTTATTATTTTAAGGATTTTAAAGATAGTCGCGAAATTAAACTTAAAAAAATCCCTAATGTTTTTTCTTGAAATTTGATCATAAAAACGGGCAAAGTAGTGCTTGGATTTGTCATTCGTATGACAGCAATGCAAAGACAACCTAGCTGTCGACATTTAAATTCAAATTTCTTTGTTGTGTAACTTTTTTATCGTGTTCAGGACTCGAAAATCCTTAATGTTTTGCTTTTTTTACTTTTTTACGATGCCGAACTGAAAATTGGGGCGTTCCATTTGAAATAATTAAGTTGACGTTTGAAATCGTCTAATTTTGGATGCTTATTTCGGGAGTTGTGAAAGGCTTTTTTAAGAGTTAAAGTACGTCAAAACGTAGCTAATAAGAGCTTCTTGGAGCCCCAGAAATTCCATTCCCAAATTCGCAGCGACTACGATACCGCATTGATTTTCATGAGACCCTGCAGTTTTCAAAATTTTCGAATTTTCCGGAATAACTCGGAAACGGTCAAAGGTAGACATAAGATACTTTAGATGAACTGACCTTAAAATTTCACGAGAAATACGAAAATGCTAAAAAAGTAAGGGATTCCATTTAAAAAAACAAAGTTGTCCTTCATATAACCGACAAGGACATGGCTAATTAAAAATTAGGCTTCGACATTTTGTAGACTTTATAAGGCCAAACAACTTTTATTTGAAACTTTTTTTCGGTAACATACCGGTTGAGAAGATATAGTCTGTATACTAAAATCTGGGACACCCTGTACTCAGAGTTTAGCTTTCTTATTTTTGTTAGGGCAAGAAAATGAATGCTAGGATTTAATAAATTCCGTCCAATAATTCGAAAAAATCAAGATTGCCATAAAACGGCAGCAGCTATCAAAAAATGCTTTTAAAGGAAAATTCGAAATCTAAAACCCTATGAAGAAGTTCATTTTCGAACCCATTATAGTATAATTGGATTCAATGTAGCTCAAGTAACACAACAAATTCCGTTAAATTATCTTCATTGATTCGAAACGAATATTCAAGAAAAATTATTTTTTTGAAAAAGTCAACCTGTAGGTCGGGCCTCCTAATTCATATTGATATGAATTTTTTGTTTATATCCATAACTTTTATTCAAGCTGAAGGTAGAAATTTGTGTATAAGTCATTTTCTGATTCAGATTACATTTTTTTCTCAAAATATGTTATTGCAAAACACTCTATGGATTATAAGAAATCATTGAGAGGTTTTTCATTTTCATTAACTTTTTCATACATTCTATGTCACGCATCTCAAAAGTTTAATGTATTTAAGTTTTTAGATAAATCTTTATAGATATTTTTAATAAAATTAGTAGCACCGTGTTCGAAAAAGACATAAAACATTTAGGTATTTTGTATAATCAATTTTCCAAATTCATTGAAAAGCTACATACAATATGGAATAGATAAATAGAACAAATTCAGTATTTCAATTGAGGGACTTAGAAGTAAAGGAATACAAATAAGAAAAATGAGTTTTTCAGAAAAGTGACACTAAAGTAGAATGTTTGCAGAATATTTGTTATTTAGTTAAAGTTTGATATAAGAAATGGCGGCATAAAAAACCATATTTTCTTTTAATTTTTTGCCATATAGTTTTTGACGAAATTAAGTCGCATATTTTGTAAATAACTCCATTTTTTTTAAATATCACTTGTACCCTTTTGCTTTTAACCCCTTCAATTAATGAACAATTTTTAATAAACATTCCAAAACACGTCAATTTCTTAATTGGACCTGTTTTATGTGACATTACAACACCCACATTTTTCAATTCAAAGTAGAGGCTTCAGATGCTGAAAGATCTATTGGTTTTTTACTTAAGAATGTTATTGTTTTTAAATTTATTATAAAAATGAACATAAAAAAATAAATTCATCTCTAACGAAATTTGTTCTAATAATAATTCTAATGTTCTTAATAATGTAGAAAAATAGAAAGAAAATCAATCTCAATTTAGGGAATATTCAAATTCCATGCCTTGAAATTTTGACAGCATCCTAATCGTAAATAAACATGTCTTATAACGTTCGTGAACATCTGAGTAGTGACCGACTTAATTGCAACTGTTATTCTTTCTCTTGAGTCAGCTAGATTGCGGGTGTTTAATATTGTATGCCATACTTTTCATATATTCTAATAAGAAATCTAATGCCGTCAGATCGGGTGCCTGTACTAGTGATTCTCGCCTCCTTGCCTAAAAATTTTGAAATATTAAGTCAAAATACTGTTGATTTCGTAATGTAAATAGTGGTTCATGCTATTGCAACCTTATCAGATTCGTTGGAAGCTATGGATTTGTTTCCAGGATATAAGATTGGCAAAGTTGGGATAATATTATTTTGGAGTAGAACTAAATAATTATCTTCGTTTAAATTTGCATCAATAGAAAAAGTACTAAAGTCATGGCTACCAATTATTCAAATGCCAAACCTTTTCATAAAGCTGTATATGTAATTCACTTATCCAATGAGAATACCAATTACACCAGTAGCGATTAACATGACCATGAAAAAGAAAGCATTTTCTAATTGGATGACATTGTTATTTAATTTATACGTTTTGTTTACAAAATATTGTTCAATTAAATGCGCCTTCAATAAGCTGAGAAGTGGGTATCAATTTATTGGGATGCATTTTATTTGTTTTAATATGCGGAAAATTCGAGGAATGGTTAACATACAATCATAAAGCTGGTTGTCGAACCTAATTATACGAATTCGATATCCACATCCACATTTGTACGACCCAGTTCATTGAAAGATTTTTTTATATCTGCCGTACTTGTCTACGTCTGCTCACAAATTTGCTTTTCAATTTTACTAATTGTATCTTGCGATATAGGAGACAAATCGGGAAGCTTTACTTGCAATAAACAAGCAACTTTAGTCTGCGATCGTATTCTATTGGTATAATCAGTCAACTGTAGAATTTTTATTTTATGTCTTTCTATTAAATAACCCATGTTTCTGAATTACAGTTAGCAAAATTCACACAACATTAACAAATAACTTAATGTTGTCACAACTATACTATAGTAAATTGCTCCAACAACACTAATTATGAAGATTATTGATGTTCATATCTTTTTTTGTTGATGCGGGCGAAAAAATCAGGTCGAGATTGATTTGTTTGTTTTTTTTTTTCATTATCAAGGACGTAACGCTATTAATTACACAAAGAAACAGAGGTCATAAGACAAGTAATTAAGTATAATTGTAACATATTTTAATAGAAGTAAATACTATACTATGCATTAAAATATTGAGACGGGTCGGATTTCTGTGAAGTTCAGCTTCTTTTAAAAATCGAATTTATTATTAAACTTTGACATCAAACATTGGTATTTCGTTAAGAATGGAAAATCCGTAAAAGGGTGGTAAGGGAAGCCAAACTCCGACGATTACATTAGGTTTACTGTAGGTTCTTGTGACGGAAATAAGAAGAAAGGTTTATATAAACATATATCCAAAGACACTTTATTTTAGAAATGCAGGATGTTAAAGTTTGGGAAAAAAAATAGTTTTTGATTTTTAACTTCCAAGCGGTTTAAGATTTTTTAACCAAATTTCGTACATGAGTTTAGCACATTGGAAGGTTTAATCCAAAAAGTTACCGGATTTAATCATTCACCAGTGGCGGAGTTATGGGGGTCAAGTGTCCTTTTTAGAAATAAAAAATTGTAACACTCAGTATAGACCTGCTACAAGAAAACTACTATTAATTTTATGTAATTTTGGGTCGATGTCATCCGAAAATAATAAGATTTTTAATGTTATTTTTATTAACCTGAAATTCGTTCCCTTCTGTAATTAGGTTGTTTACTTTCTTATGGTAAATTTTTTTTAATCAGATGAATTTATTTTTAAAGTTAATTTTTGTTAATTTATAGTCAAATGGCATTTTTTCGTTTAAATTGTTATTTACGTATTTCATTTCGTCATGGAAAGAATGACTACTGAGCAACGTATTTTGAGAGTATAAACTTTTTACGTACACAATAAAAGCCCTACAGCAACTGTTCGTACATTACATGGTATACTCGATCGTTGCGGTACTCAAACTGAAGATGCAATCCGAAAAATTATAGAGAAGTTTGAAAAACAAGCTCAAAAAGTCATAAACGAAATTGATCCAGCTGTCCATGAGTGCGCCAAATTGAACTTCAGTGCCACGCCTCCTAGAGTGATCATATCGCGGGCGTTCTGGCAAAACCTCCTATCTTCACTTTTTTAAGAAAATGAGTTATCGATAGTACTTTGTACTATTAATTATTACCTACATGTAGCTATCTTTTTGCAATTTTCCTCGATCATTATATTATACCGTACGTCATATTCCATACTTAAATAGCAGACCATTGAATTGTTTGTAAAAAAATGAATTTTTATTAAAATTTATGTATTTCACAACATTTTTAAATTCGTACCAAATTCGTGGTCACCCTATAGTTGTTCTGTTTTATTAAAAGATATCCGATATACCCTCTCATTAAGTAATTGAGCTTGACAGTAGTCTCAAAGGTTTTTGCGTAAATCAGAAGAGTGACCTACTCAGAAAATCTTGAATATTTTCTGTCGGTATGAATATTAAATTCCGTAATTTCTGGGATAAAGAATACTAAACTTCAAATTTTCATACAGAATCATGCATGCATGTCAGCAAGAAGAGGGGGGTTACTTACGTGGAATGATTTTCCATACCTAGTTGTAACATTTCTCCCAATATTTTACTTTATTTTACCGTTTATTTCATTTATCAATTTCATTTTGTTCAAAAGTTATAGACAAAATAAATGATTCAGCTTATTTTGCGCCACCCTGTATATGTACAAAAACGCACGTATAACTATCGCCCTCGATAAGATACTAAATCTGATAAAGCCCATTGAATTTACCGCAACACAAACATGTGTTTGTTTTGCGGTAAATCCGCATCCCAATTTTCATTTCAGAATTCGGGATCTTCTCGATGTAATTTTATGATTAAACAACATGAAGTTTAAGTATCTTAGTGGATTTTAGGACAAATATTTATTAAGCAAATTGTACTTAAGCTACATTCATAGCCTCCAAATTAACAATAAAATTAGTGAGTGAAATTAATATTTGACGTAAAATAATAATGTTTTATGTCAAGTATTAGTTTTACGGTCTAATTTTATTGTTAATTTAGGGCCATATTAATAGTCGCTCGTCAAAAGAAGAATTGAGGCATCTTCAACCAAGCCTCCCTCAATACTCGTTTTGTCAAATGAATTAATAGCCTTAAGTCTCCCTTGATTGGAATCGAATAAAATTAATAAAATTAATTTTATTTTAATAAATAATAAAAATAGATGCTTAAAGTATTCTTGAGTACTGATACTTGAAGGGCGACTATGGATACGACCCTTATATATTGTGAATGTAGCATTATTTTTCGATAATTAATCGAAAAATAAGTTTACTCTTTTCGATTTGACAGCACAGTTTACAGCCCTGCGTACATATAACCATAACATTTTTGTGAGTGACAGTAATCATTTATAATTTCAAACTCAAAACAAGAAGTCACGATAATGACATTAATACATCAAAAAGATTTTCGATGAGTTTTGTCAAAGTTTATGCACGAGTAAGGGATGATCAACTATACAAGAATCAGGAATATGTTGGTTTAAATATAATAGCTGATTCAGGTAATTTTGAAAACGGAATTATTTCAGTGGACCATTTCAAGCGCCAGCAATGGAACTAAAAGCTTAATTTTTCGGAAATGTATGGAAAATTGCGGACCAAAATCATTCAGGCAATCAAGAAAAAAATTACTACTAATTTTCTTGGTAAATTATCTGTTTCGTATTGCAGATTTCTTAACGTCTTTAACAGAAACAATGACCAGAAAGAAATTTTCGAAATCGTAGCGAAGCCTGTAGTAAAAAGGTAATACAATATGTAAAATCAAAAGGAATATCTTGAAAGACTATTGTATTAGCGTTTTGCAGGGCTTTAATGGCACAATTTTCGCTTATGGACAGGTATCCATTTCCTAATTAAGATAAGTAAGTTTTAATAGAACCAGCATTAGACAGGTAGTGGGAAAACTTATACTATGACAGGCTCAACGAGAAAATACGAGGAACGCGGTTTAATTCCTAGAAGTCTACAGGATATATTTTCTTCAATAGAGAAGGTTAATACAGAACAGTTCAAGAAAATTTTACTAATGCTTTCTTAGTTGCAAGACAAGCCCATAATTTACATATCTTATATGGAAATCTACAATGAAGTCTGTTACGATCTTCTCAGTCCAAGAGAACCTAAAGTAGCTAGAAATTTGGAAGAACTTCCGTAAATAGATTTGATTTCTTAGACTTTCTAAAAAAAAACTAGATTTTTGGGTTACAATTAGTCGAGTGTGGATTCAAGAAAATAAAGATGGAACACCTCAAACGAAAAATCTAAGTGTTCTTCCAGTAAACACCGAAGAGGAAGCCATGAGACTTTTCTTTCTTGGGGACACCAATCGAGTAATTGCAGAAACTCCTTTAAACGAATACTCCTCTAGATCGCATTGCATTTTTACGATTTATGTTCGTTTATCATGCAGATTTTCGAAATTGAATTTAGTAGATTTGGCTGGGTAATGCTAACTAAAAAATTTCTGATTCTAATTGATTATTAATATTTATTAATTTTCATTTTTTAAAGATCTGAACGAGTGTGCAAGAGGAATATCTCAGGAAATGTCCTTCAGGAAGCCAAACACATTAATTTGTCTCTACATTTTTTACAGCAGGTTATTTTAGCGCTTTCTGATTCGAAAAGGAACCATATTCCCTATAGGAATAGTTTAATGACTTTTGTTTTAAAGGATTCTTTAGGAGGAAATTGCTACACCGTTATGATGGCGACAGTATCGGGTTCGAAAAATAATTTACTCGTTAATTATGAATAATATTGGGAAGTTGCGTTAAAGTATTATAAATTGTATTTTTAGGAAAGCATTAGTACCTGCAAATTTGCCCAAAGGGGTAGCTATGATAAAATTAGACCCGGTTGTTAATGAAATCTTAGATCCTCAAAAGGAAATCGAATTATTAAAAAGAGAAATTCAAGATTTGCGACAAGAACTGGGCAAACACAAAATGTAATTGAGAATGACATAAAAGACGAGCCTTTTTTCTACAAAAGAGAAACAAAATATTGAGAAGAAATTGGAGAGTTACTTGAATAAAGGGGACGATGCGATATTTAAAACTAGAATTACCCTTGAAGGATTTCATTTTTGTCTAGAAACTATTAAAAGGAAATTTAATGCATTAGTTTTGAAAAAAGAATTAATAACACGAGGTGAAGATCAAGAATTTTATCATGAAAAGCAGCAATCACATAAACAATCTGATCAGTATGCAAAAATGCTGCGTACAACATATGACAAAGCTAAAACACTCGCTAGTACTATAGAAGAATGCCAAATAAATATTAAATATTTGAGGGAAAAATTAGATTTGGCTTCTAAACATAATGACAAAGAAAAAATGTGTTTCTTAAGTATAAAGACTTGAAAATACAGATATATCTGTATTAACGTATAAATAATCAACTATTTCAGCGAAAGAATTAGAAAATGAACAAACCTTGTATAAAAAGAGCCTTATAGAATTGAAAGAAATAAAAAACGAAGCTCTTCTTTTGGAAACAGGCTTAAAAAAAATTAATTCTGTTCAGAATTTAAATATACAAACTCATAGTTCTGTGCAAAATGGTGAACAAGATCACTGCAAACAGTGCTTATATGAAATGAAAATGGATATGTGTTCTTTTAAAAACAATATTCAAAATTCTTCTTTTGAAAAATGTCCACTAAGAAATCCGACAGTGTATAATTTTGATAACGACTACTATGTATCGAGAAATTGTCAACAGGATGTGTTTGAGGTAAATTTCCATTTGAAAATCACTTTATCACAGTTATAATTCGTAGATAAAATGCACCAATGTTAATAAACAAAATATTTGTTCTTGTGACTTCTTCCCTCATTCTGAAATTAAATTAATCCCAGAAAAACTTTATGTACCATCTACAAACGAGAATATAAAGAAACCGTATGATTGCAATGAGCTAGGCAAATATCTGGATGAGAATACTAATCATCGTTATGAAATCTTTCTGGATAGTGATACTGAGGAATTTAAAAATTTTATCAATACAATAAAACTGACTGGTGATGAGGAAGTTGATAAAGGAATTTGTGATTTTTATAGGAATAAGTTGGCGTTTCATTAAGGATTTTTTTTTATTTTTAAAATAAATAAAAAAAATTTCATATTTTATAGATTCTTTTAATAGGTATTGTATTTTGTTTTTATAAGACAAAAGTTTTTTATTAGTTATTTATAAATGGGGGAAGCCATCTTTAACAATTATTTATTTAAAAAAAATATTACAAGCAAAAAAAAATTTCCATAAAATTGAAAAAAGGTCGTGAGATAAGTTGGGGAGGTATCAGAAGGAGTGGGTGTGAAAAGCTTGTTCAAGCATTTTTCACCTTTTCACTTCTCGCCTGTCTCCAACCTCCACCTTGAAAAATATATCGGAAATATTTTGGAGTGGATTAATTGATTGAAAACTGAAAGGTCAGCTGAAAATTAAAAAAAGTTATTTTGTTTCTTAAAATTTTAATTTAATAATTGTTAAAAATTGTTTCCCCCATCCTGATCATACTATTTTTAGGTACCAGAAGGTGCCCCAATAGTTGAAAAAAATTTTTCACTGAAATTGGGCTGCACTCTCACTTGTAAATAATTACTATAAGACTATCTTTAATAATTTTGAATACTTTTGGATTTATGGAAGTTTGCTCCAATATCGCATCAGTATTAGGAAGAAAGTCTAGTCTTCAAATGTATTAGAATTTCACAAAATCCAGAGACCTGTCCTTAATATTAACGAAACTTACGGTAGCAATTTGAATACACAATTATATTTTTTGAAAAACATTAATGTTTGTAAAAATTACTTTCAGACAGTATATTTTATCTTTGTCTCTTTATTAATTTGGCAAGCTCAAATCGACCATAAATCTTATCAAAAAGATGCATGCGCTATCATATCATCGCCTTGCATACGAAGGAGCGTATCTCAAAAAATTGCGTTTTTGAATTATCTACATTAAATTAATTACAGTTAAGGGTTCTATCAACTATCAAGAGAACTTGTTTCAATACCGATTAGTTTGCAAAATATTTGAGATAAACGTTTAGGCGCAACTGAAATAAGAGCAACAAAGCATATTACAGCAAAATTTAAAATTTACTCTCCTATAAATTAAAAAAAAAAAATGCCCCTTTGTATGTAAAGCGACGATATGATACAACTGCTTTCAATAATTGTGTATTGTTAAGAACGAAAATAATTTGAATTTTTAATTGCAGGAGTTTTATGGATGATTATGATCATCTGTAGTGACATGTTACTTAGGAGATACATTTCGAATTAGTTTGAAAAAAATCACTTTTTTAATATTTTTAGGCTACTCACTCAATTATATTTCGAGAGAGGATCTACTCTGCATTTAGTTGTAGATGTGTTAATTAATGAAAGTTTAAAAATTAATTTTTTTAAGATTCCTTAGAATGAAAGTCTTAATCGAAAATATAGGTACATCTCTTTGAGTTAACACGACAAAATATCTAGACCTTTTTTCAGTTTTTGAAGGATATCAGTATTATTATTAGATTATTACAGGGAGATCAACAATGATTGATTTGTCTCAGAGATTAGAAGTTATTTGTTGTTTGGTTGTTTTTTTTATCACAATAAAAGAGTGTAATAAAAAAGTTGTTGCCTACTTTCAACATCTACAGTATTCTATTTACAAATTGAGACCTGAAATATAATTGTAAGATTAAACGAACTTACCTAAGTGAAGTTAAATCGTAATTATATGAAGATCTCGACGAAGTAAATAGTCCCCCTCCACCACTATTCTTGCTGGTTAAAGAACTAGTAAAGACTAGCAAGTCTCTCGCACTTTGGGACACCAATTTTAGCACTTTGAAGAGAATGACCAATTCGGGTAAGTTTCCGGGGGTACTCAGAAATATTTGACTTTTCTTTGTATTGTGCGTGGCCTACACATTCGCGGGGAAACTACAGTATTCTATGTATTTATGAGTTGAGACCTGAAATATAATTAATATTGAACTTCATTTAGGTAAGTTCGTTTAATCTTACAATTATACATCATTCAGCTAGAATTACAAAGTCGTATGTGCATTCAACTTCATTTTGAAATAAAGTTTTAAGTATGTAATACTAATATTTTTCAAATGATGATGATGAATATTCAAAACTAGATGTAGCATGACTGTCCAATATTTAAACTCTCTGACTCACTGTATTTTACTTAAAAGTATTGTAAATATACAAGTAATTTTGATAATTCTTATATCATATACGACTTTTTACATCCAAATAAAACAAGGGAATTAGTTAACAACTTTATGATTTCACCAAATTATTTTATTTTTTATTTTTTTTAATAATAATAAACTCATTATAACTCAGAAAACTAAAGATAACTAGTTGAAAATTTGAGTTATGTTACGTCTAGGATATTATGCAAAAAATATTCTCTGTCGACCATTGGCATAAATTTAAGCATTGATCTTATTTTTTTTTGAGGTGGAAAATCTTCAAAAAGATACCAGCGATGGATAGTGCTGGTTATGTGGGATTCCTATCCACTAAAAACCACCCCAGAGCATCAGCTATTAGAGCTATTAGCTCTTTGCCTCCTTTATAACTTACACTGGGGGGATATAACAGAGACAGGAAGGTAAAGAAAAAACGTGCTATCCCGGTTAGTATAAAAAGGACTTTATCACAGTTTGTATTACAATTTACATTTCAGAGATGACTTCAATATCATAGCCTCATATTAAGTCCTGTATTGGACATTTATAACAAAAAGGTCACAACTCAGATAAAAATAATAAAGAAGAAATGTATATGGAACCAATAACAAACAGAGAAGTGACTAGATTTTTTCAAATAAATATATTTATACTCTTCAAAAAATTCAGAGAATTTTGCATTCTTTCCTCCTGCAGGCCTCAAAGAGAGTGAGACCCTGAAGACCATGTTCACACCGCTCGGCTTCATACATTGGACATTCAACAAGAAAATGAGATACAGACAAACGGACTTCACATATGTCACACACTGGAGCCGTTTCACGCTTCAAGAGATATGCATGAGTAATTGCGGTGTGTCCAGAGTGCAATTTATGCGCTCTCACCATTCCTGGCCTGGGTAAGTATATAAAATTGTATTTATTATTTATTTCAGTTTTTACTTGTTTTAAAAGAGTTTCTGCCTCATCCCAGTTATGCTGCCATTCTGTCATGACCCGATGATATCCGGAAAAACAACACCAATTCTCTCCAGAAATTCAAGATACCTCACTGCCAATGGCGGTGTGATTGAAAGCCTATTCACATATTCCTCGTAATGAGAGAAAAGAAAGTTGTTATTTGAATTTCGAGGATTAGATTTAACATTTGTAATATACGAATTTACAAGTATATTTCTCTTTAATGTCAATGGCATCACTCCAGACTCACAGTGCAGACTTTGTATGGGAGTCGTCGGAAACGAACCAAGGCAATACCTTATGCTCAGATGTTGATTCCTATTGATCTTATTGCCGAGACTTTTTCTTTGCTTACTGTATTAGTTTTTCGAACAGGTCGAGTTCTTATTTTTGCTCTAAATGGTTTTCTGGTGGCATTGTAATTTTGCACTGAAACAGTTTCCCAACAGGAAATCTGTTTATGAGATTTTTTATATTTAATATCAAAAATATGTCCATACTAAAATGCCATACAGTGTAGCGCAAAAAAAATTTGATGGTTTAAAGGGGTCCTAATGGTTATGATGAATATTCATATGCGCCCTCTAGAGATTACAACTAAATCATCAATAAATTTGAATTTCTCATCATAAGAAACCCACAGATACGAAATTTCATCAAATTAGCTGGAAGTAGTTGAAAGATATAAGAAATTGTGATAAATTTTTTTAACTTTGACACCCTGTAAGCTCCCTTATTATAAACTTTTGGACTAAAACAAGTTTCGCTAAATTGACTTATTTTGAGTTGAACTATATCCAGTTGAGCGTTGTACAAACCTTTTAAGGACACCCTGTAGATATAAGTAGTGTCTTGATTATTAATTCTTAGTTCTTTTGACATAAAAATGTTATTCCAAAATCGGTGGTTTTAACACATACGATTTTGTAATTATTAGCTTTTGATTATATTTACGACATAATTACGAAGATATACTATTTAAACATAAAAAATACCTCTTGTGTTAATACTCTAAAAACAATAATATTTTTTTTAATTTTGGCGTTTGCGACTATGTAACTCTAAAAGAAATGATCCATATGCATCTGACTAATGACAGTTGTTTATTAATGCATGAAAACTGTTTTGATAATCTTTCAACGATCGATCCATTACTTCGATGATATGGACACTTCAATCATTTTCGATCTCCTGGTAGATTAATAATGACAAACAGTAACGGGTGTTTCAAAGAGAACACTGAATATCGCAGCATTTTCTCTTAATTAATAGAGCTGGAATTGAAATGTGACAACTGTCAAGTGGACGTATTCCCGTTGTCATTTATGGAGCGCTGTAAGGAACAGTTAATTTTTATAGCAAATACTTATTATAAATATGATGAAAGCGGAAACGGTTTCCAAAATAGCTAAAACAATTTTTTATTGATAAGTCCTTTTTTGTACAATTTGGTTCAATTTTTACCATAAAAGGTGATATCTTATATTACTTTTTTTTACGATTGAATTTGTCTAATTTCTGTTGCAGATTAATCAGTATACGTTAGGAAAGCACACGTGATTTAAAAATATTCAACAAGGATTTTCTAAGTTTTGTACAGTTTGATTCAAATTTTACCATAAAGGATAGATATTAGGGTATAGGGTATCATCCTTTATGGAGTATAGCACATCCATATTACATAAGAATAGATTGACAATAAGAATGTCGGACAACGTGGAATAATACCTTAAATACTGTAATTAAGGAATTAACTTAAAACGATACCAGAATTTCTGAGAAAATGGCGAAGGAATACTAAGATTTTTAACCTTTTTTTAGAATTGAATTTGCCTAATTTCTGTTACATGTGGTACAACTTAATATTAGGAACGCGCGGTGTGTGACTGTGAAATTTTCAACAGAGATCTTCTGAGCTTTGTAGTTTGGTTCAATTTTCAGCATAAAAAGTGACTCAGTTACTTCTGTGTTCCCCGTTGCAAAGCCCAAATTGTAAATAACGGATCAGCAAACGAAACTGTTTAATAAAAATTAAATTATATATCTTTTAACGTTATATCAAAAAAAGATTTAATTAATCAAACTTTTTTAACAAAGGATTATTGTATAACAATTAACTTAATATTGTAATGTAACCTAAGTGACATTATTTTAAAATAACAACAATAAAAAAATAAGCATGCTTTTCGAATGTACTGACAATCAACGTTGATTACAGTGTGGCCAGATGAGGCGCTTGTTCAAAATTAGGAAGCAGCAAAATTTTTCATTTGACGCCTGGCACTTTTCATGGCGATTTCAAAAATTAACTGGCGCTTACTGACTCTTAATAATAAACATACGCGATTCAACTTTTTTGAAGCGACATTGAATAATATCAGATTGTTGATATCAACAACAAATCCATAGAAACTTAGTTGTAACAAAAACTCAAATCTTTACTTTTCAAACACGTGTGTACCTCTGTGTTATATTCCTCTTTTGGTAATTATTAAATAGTATCTGTTATTTTTAAGAACGCTGAAATATTTTCATAAATTTTGAAGCAATTTAAATATGCCTAGAGAACCCCGATCAAACCGACAATTGTCTGAATTCAGCATGAATTGATTATCTGAACCATGGGTTGAAGACTGGCTAGCAAAGAAAGCATCCTTTAACATTGCTTTATAAATATAAAATATGTAATTCAGAGCTGCGTCCTCATAAAAGTGATTTGTAGAGGCATGTTTCTACTGAAATACATAAGGAGAAATGCCATACTATAAATTCAAGTGTTATTATTCATCACTCAACCGCAAGTATAAATGAAAAAAGGGATATTGTTATAAGCTATCATATAGCAATGCATTCGGTAGTAAGAACTGTAGATCATCTAACTGATTTAGGGCCGATTTTATAATCAAATTTAAAAATAATTGCAAACTAAAATATTATGAAATTCATATTCAAAAATGGATAATGGCAACACTAAATTTTAAAATTGGATTAAAGCTGATTATAAAATTGGCCCTTATAGTTTTTGTTATGAAAGACGATTAGTTTAACTCTATTTTAATGAGACTGTCCAATTAATTGCCCTATTAGCTCATCCTACCTTAAAAGCAAACTTACAAAATCGGCTCTTAATTAATAACGACTTCATAACTGGTGAAAATGAACAATTTCGATTTTGTAATCAACTTGATTACAGCACTCTAGATGTCTACGAATTTATTGTATTTAAACACGCGTCACAATTCGCGAAAGTCATTTATTAAAATTTAATATACATAGTTCCAATTAGTCCCGAAACTAGTAAAAAAAGTTTTTCTAAAATAAATATACATATTCTAATTGAGGACTGAGGATTGTTTTATTTATGTTGTCACCTAGTTCCTTATTTGTTTGAATATCGTATAAATACAACAGAACAGAACAGAAATATAAAGAGTTTCTTATTAGGATCGCATAAATTTAAGAAGCTTCTATCTAACGATTTCACCCCAGTTACTTCTGTACGACTGGTACCAAACTCCCAATTTTCAATACTCTATGACAAATAAAACAAAATGGAAATAATCATAATTTAGTTTGTATTATAAGAGCAGCATCTAATCCATAGGCAATCATACATACAATGATTACAATAAAAGAAAATCAGTTAACAGAATTGTTCACAAATGTTGAATGAGAGGAAATGAAGAATGAAGAAATTAAATTAATTTATATTTGGAGAAAAAGTTAAATTGTACAAATTAAATTAACAGTGCAGAGTAGAGAAGAGTAACTTAATTAAGAAAGCATCCTATTTTAATGGTTGCATTGTCTTCTTGATATATTAGCAAGATATTCTGAATTTCTACAACAGTGCCTTGACTTGGATGGCCCTTGCACTCAGGATTCACGTCACAAACTAATACAAGTAGTACTTGTTGTCCCATATCTACAAAAAAGAAACAATTAGTTTCAAGAGAATACTTATTTGTTGGAATAAGAATTGATTTTCATATATGTTGTGGTTAAAACGTTAGTTTATGGCTTGTTCTCCAAAAATGATCATGACCAATTAAAAAAAATTCGAAAAAAAGTTGTTTCATTTTTGTATATAATATTTGATTGGTTCATGATTGAATTATTTTAATTAACCAAAGATCATACTGATTTTTCAATTTAATTGCATTTATCAATTATATCTGTATCTTACACGACCAGAGGAATGATGCCAGGAAAATGACTATTTTGACGAATTTTTTGAGTCACATGCAAAGACAAAGCATTTTCCTAACTTCAAACTTTGGGGATGACTAAAGAACTACTAGTTTACATTATATTAATTAAATCGAAAATTTTGAGTTTAAAATATACTGTTAACACTTACCAGAGGAGTGACTGGATTACTTGTAACACTATTAGTTTACAAGCCAAATTACAAATAATAAGAATAGTATAGAATTAGTGCAGTAGCAATCACTCATCTAAGATTAAATGTCATCTAAAGCATTCAGCACTACGCACTATAACTAGCCACGGCTGTATAGTGCATTAATATTGACTCATTTAGATCGGTCAAGAGGCATGATTGATCAGGCCTCTTGACGACGAAATAAGTTACAAAATTTAGACTTATTTTGCTCGGCAACCATCACTATGATTGTTTTATTTTTTTGAGACAGAATTTTAATATCTTATTGTTTTGGATATTAAATTATATTTATTTCTTTTAACGTTAATCATACCTATTTCGTTTGGTATAACTATAATAATATTAAAATTAAAGTCCAGAGAAATAATTTTTCATAAGAAAATATGATAATAAAAAAAATATGGAAGTTTCAAATTATAATCTATTTATTATGATATTCTTAAAATACCACTAGGGTATTTATTCTAAAAGAAAAAACTAAATAAACATAGACTTCTTGTTATAAAAATCGGTTTCATAAAAAATGATCTTATTGGGAAAACCCCCTTATACACAATCCTATCGCACTGGTTAATTTACTTAAAATTGTGACTTTACTTTTAGACCTATTTATGCCCAAGATAAGTTAAGGTAAGGATTGTCTAGTAATATTTTATGGTAAATACAAAAATAAATGTCATAGTTAATCAATAACCAGTCAAATCTTACCTAAATTTACTTTACGTATAAATAGTTTAGATTATACTATGGACTAGCAGCTAATTATTAATTTATTTCAACTTATTTACCACAATATATTACCAAGCAAACCTTTCCTTATCTTACCTTGCGCATAAATTGATAAAGTAACAATTTTAAATAAATTAACCAGTGCGATTGGTTAATCCATAAAATATCAACTATTTTAGTCGAAAATAGGTTTTCTATCAAAATAGTCAATAGTTTGATCAAGAATTACTCATTTGTATTTAACAAATATCAATTTTATAGATCGAATTCAAAGTGTGCTGGCAATCGAAGTGATTGTAAATGTAGCTGTACATCTTCAACGCAATTTCCCTTTTGACACGACGATTTCCACTGTTCGACTTTTTTGTGACGGCTGTGGAGGCCAAAACGAAAATAGTCATATGGTTCATGTTTTGTTATTTTAACTTCAGTATGAGTCTCCGAAAAATATCTGCGAAATAAAAATAACATTCCTTATAAGGGGACATTTTTACTTATCAGCCGACCGTGTCTTTGGCCGCGTTGAGCAAGAAATGCGTAGACGCAAACAAATAATTCTGCCATCTGATTATGTGACCATTTACAAGAAATTCGGGAAAATTCTAGAGCTAGATAAAGGATAACTGGAAACTGTACAACATAAAAAAATGCATGATGCCTTTAGGAAGTGCGATGGTATTAGCGAAGAGAAGAGAATTTACTTCAAGAAATTCCTCAACAAAAGCATATAACAAGTCAAGATTATAATACATTTGACATATTTCAGTAATAATCTCTCCAGAAAGTACACTACGCTAGTCAGGAGAGGAAAATCAATTAAAAATGTTCAGATTGAAGAAAATCATGACTAACCAGGACTGTCGAGGGATAAGACAAAAGCAGTTGATAAACTACTAAGAGCTTCCTTTGGAAATGAGTGGAGGTCGGATCTAGCTTTTAGTTAGTGTTTTAATAGGAACGACGCCTTAGCTCAATGCGATTGCATTCGTGAGGAACAAGAAATTCAATCTAAATTTGTATTAAAAAAATAAAAATTAATTTAAATATATTTTTAAAACACATACACTGTGTTCTCGCATAGGTGAAACGACTCTTGTAAAAGGCAAAAAATGTTTGAATTAAATTTTAATTTTTTGTTGTTCAGCCCCGCTTGGTTAAAGACCAATTTCTACCATAATTTCAATTTTGAAAAATCAAGTGTGCCTTGGAAATTTCCAATAAACCTATTTTTTTGTATAGTAAAGTGCCTTTTATGCGTCAAATATGACAAAAGGTTATTAAGAAAAGTTGTTTAGAATTAGAATTTAGGCCCCAATACCAAATTTCAGCAACCACGGCCAACTTTGATTTTTCAATTTTTTTTTCAGGCTTTCCAAGATGGTAGCTTTTCTGTATCATAAACAACATAATGTTACTAAGAAATGTTGTTTAGAATCAACATCTAGACTTGCATACTCAATTTCAAAATCCTCGGCCAACTATGATTTAACTTGTATAACTTGTAATAGTTTATTCTAATAAAAAAAAAAATAAAAATCATAGTTGGCCGAGGATTTTGAAATTGGGTATGCAAGTCTAGATGTTGATTCTAAACAACTTTTCTTAGTAACAATATGTTGTATAGTCAGTTTATGTACACTATCTCATGTCTAAACTTTACTATATTATTGCTAGAAATGATAAAGTCATTTTGACATTTTTGCGACTATCAAAACATCTAGATTGAATCTGACTCAAAAGGGGGGCAATTTTCAGAAACGTGAAAACGGCTGGGTTGAGAGATGAAGTGTTAATAAAAGTTATACATTTTTTAATTCTGAACATAATATCATTGTGAAAATTAGGGTATTCCATTTGAAATAAGCAAGTTATTTAGGTTTGAAATCGTACAATTGTGGAGGCATGTTTCAAAGGTTGTGGAAGGCTTTTTCTCAAATTCAAATATGTAAAAACGTAGTTTATTA
>JABRWK010000437.1:0-16039 GCA_013372445.1 Hypothenemus hampei | reverse complement strand
ATTTTCATATGTCTTTACATTTGTTCTGCATCAATCTCTGAACGTTTGGGGCATGAATACTTAATGATATTGAATTATTTAATATGACACACATTTGTCTTTTTCGATTACACTGCACACAGCCAGTACATTTTCTTGAGCAACAGCAGTTGCTGGATGTCCTTTTCTCAGATTATCATTAAAGTGAAAGGCACCCCTTTTAAATGGACTGTACCACCTGTAAATCGCTCAGTCATAAGTCATAAATTAAAAGTGTTTTCAGTTCAAAAGCATTTAAGATATTTTGTCATTCTTAGAAAAAAAAATAGGTACACACTTCCCTTAAAATAAAGTAAAAAGTTTATTTGGCCTAAACTACATATGTGTTTAACAAAAGTTATAAGACCATTCTAACTCTGTATTGAACATAAAAAATCCTATTGAATATGTATTTAAAAGTCGTTGGTAACTACATATTTACTTCCTAATGACTTAAAAAAGTGTTTCAAGAGTTCTTAATGTGTAATTTGACATTTTTTCAAACCATAAACTTTGTGTAAATGTCAAGTGTGTAAATCTTTAAAAAATCAACAAATGTATAAAGGCCGATGTTGAACTTCTACAAAGTAAAAATATTCTTTAGGAAAGTTTTAGTATGTGAAATATACTTTGTTTTTTTGCAAAATTATTTTCCTTAAAATATTTCTTTTGCGTATTATTAAGTTAATTTTTTTAAAAAGACAACTAAAAATAATGGTGTTTGTCAAAATTATTAAAAGTATTTTCTTGTATTGTAGAATTGCATTTACATTATCTTTCAATCGAAAAGAAAACAACAGTCAATTAAACATGATGACCCTAAAACAAAAAATTAAATGGCAATTTCGACAACAACAACTACACAACGATTACAAATTGCCTCATCAGAACAATAATTCGCTTTTGTCTAGAGACAAAAATTGCCTAATATTCACGTCCCCATTTCTACGCTTCTTTCGTTCTCACCTGTTATTTGAAATTAATTCATGATTTTTCAACCTTGTCCGAGGAAGTGAAACGTTAAAAATTATTTTAATGGAAGCCGGACGAGGCTCAGAAAGGGCCTTCAATGTCCGTTGAATTAACGGTCATTTTTCCCTAAAGTAACGTGGGCATTAACAATGGCGCGCAACCCAACAACGATTATAATTATTGTTGTTATTATATTATTGATTGGTATTCCGTGTTTATTCTTAGTTAATCTTTTACTTAGAAATATTTACACCCATTGTTATGAGTGTTTCGTAGATTTTCTAGTGTAGGTAGGAACAGTTAAACGTTACGGCTTAAGAATCGTTTTATAGCTCTTTACCGTCAGAGGCAACGCGCCCAAAACAGCATTGACCTGTTCGATTAAATTAATTATTTTGAAAGGGAAATGATTTTTATTAAATATTATTTAATATACAAATATTTATAGGACGAAATTGGAGTAGTACATTTTTTTTTAATTAATAATGACCCAGATCTAGTTTTTAATATTTAATTTACCTGCGAGCAATAGATTATTAGTTAGTGTATGTCTATGTAATTAATTTCGCCATCGTGTGGAATGAGTGTTGAAACAGGTACTTTACCCAATACTAAAAATATTTATCATTCGGGAGGACCCTTGAAACGAATTCACATACAGTACGTAAAGCAGATGTTTCATGAAACGTCAGGTGGAATGAATGTGGGGTGATATTTCCCTCGTCTTTTTGTTTGCACCTGTAGCAAAGTTTTTTTTTATGGGAAGTTATAGTTGAGCGAAGTTAACGGATTTGAAAAACAAGTGCTTTTGAATTGCTAAAAGAGATATTTAAATATAACGAATTAAAAAAATAATACTTTTCGAAATAACATTAGTTTTTTCTATTGTTTTTTATCTGTTACAAACATATCTGATTTCATTCAATTCGACCTTGCTGAAACCAAATCGGTCCCTATCACGTTTAGTTTTTTAGTTGTATAGGTAGACATACTGTAACACACGTTCACGAAAAATGTTAAAATTTATCTAAATATTGAGAAAAGTCATGTCGGGTAGTAGGTATAATTTTTCTCATAAAACCTACCTGCTATTTTACACCTTCAATCTTGTATAATTGATTCCTACAACAATAAATTGTGAATCAAAAAATTAAATATTGCATTTGACCATTTAATATATGTATACAAGGTGTTTCAAAATAGTACAGCACTATTTGATGTACGTACTTTCTACTAAAAAATAAAGAAAAAAGTTCATAATATGAACTTGCCATATTATGAACATGGGTCCTATTTCGATCAGTTGTGGAGTTACAAGGTGTTTAAGTGTAAACAAAAAAATTTGTAGTTATCTACTGCAGATAGAGCTTTCAAATTTTATATGTATACTAGGTAATAGATGTTGCTTAATACCAGACTAAATTTTCTAAAATTATTCTACAGGGTATTGCAGTTTCTGAGGTCTTCCTCTATAAAATCTTTTAGAAAAATTTGTTCGTACGCCATTGGTGGATTTTAATCTATTTTTTTTAATCTTCAATAATATCTAAATTTTACTTTCCTGAGTTTTGATCGAATTCTGTTCAATTTGCTCATAAATTAATTTATTTTATAAATTCAGTCAAGTTAAATAATCAAAAGACAGGTAAAATTTAGTGTATAATACTGTAACTCCGCTACTGATCGAGATAGAACCTATGTTCATATAAACTTTTTTCTTTATTTTATAGTAGAGAACACGTACTTCAAATAGTGCCGTGCTATTTTGGAAGACCCTATACACATAAATAAATCAAAACGCACTATATTCGATAAGAAATAAATTATATAAAAATCGAGATTATTTAATACTAAGTTTTTCAATAAAAAAAAAGTACATGTTAATAGGTATTTAATATTAAGATTCAAAACCCGCTTAATAATATGTACCTAATATTCTTTAAATTAAAAGAAAAACGTCAAAAAAGTGTTTACAATTCTTAGATTGTGTAGCATTAGAAAAGAATACAGTTAAATATATTAAAAACAGAGTGATCCTTAATCCATATAGTAATAAAACTTTATATTTCATTGTTTTTTTTTTAAATATTTAATTAAGTAATGTCAAATTAAGCTAAAAAATTATTAAAAAAAAACTTTTACTTTTAACAGCATGGTAATAACATCTGGGTTAAGTAATGGTATACAAAGGTAGATTCTTTATGTAAAAATAATGCGATTATGTCATGTACTGAACTATAGGATGTCAAATTTTAATTTTATTTTTCTATTGTTTTGGATAAGGTCAATTTGGGTTCCGCAAATTATTGCTGTAAAATTTCACAATACTTTCTGCTTGATTTTGCAAAAATATTTTCACTTTTCAAGGAAAAAAATGCAATGACACAATTTTTTCTCTAACGTCGATAAGCGCGATATGTACATGCGCGAGAAAACCTTAATTGACACGTCGCTAAGCGACGATATTTGTAAATGTATTAAAATAGGAAGCAAACAGATTTTGAGATATTTAAGAATCTTTATAATAATTGAAAATAAAGTGTTTCATTTCATTCTAAGAGAGACAATATGGATTGCTCAAAAACTCTTGGCATTGAACAAAAGCAAGAAATTTTTACTCTTGTAGTTAAAAACCCAGAAATAAGTTCTTAGATAAATGGCTCTGAGTACGAGATGGGGCAAGTCATCGATTTTAAGAATACTTCATAACGATATTTTTTTAACCCTACTATTTTACTTTCATCCTGAATCTTTTTGAGGTAAATCTTGTAGCCCGGTTACAATTCACACGCTCCGTTTTTATGAAATTGCGGAAATGGAAATTAAAGCAGTTTATTTATTTACGAATATTTTGGCCAACAAATAACAAACGAACTTAATTAATACCTAATAATAATGCTTACAGGTAATTAATAAAACCTCTATCTGTTTTTGGTATCAATTATTCAAAGTGATTTCCTTTCACCTCAATACATTTAATGACACGCTTATTCATCGATCATCTGATTTTAGAACTCAATGTTCATTTTGGAAAGATTTTTCATACGTCTTTCATATACTTTTGATTTCATATATCCCCGACAGGAAAGATCAAACGGATTAAAGTCGGGGCTTCTCGCAGGCCAAGGCGTTCTGCTTCCATGACCTAGTCAGCGATCTGGAAACTGTGCATCTAAATAATTTCTGACTATTATAGAAAAATATGGCAGAAAAATATATTATTTTGCATGATGTATATATTTAGTCGTAAACATTTAAATAATCTATCAGATGGGTTTTAAATTCTAAGCTTGACTTCATTTGTGAACAAAGTTTTATTCATAAACATACCATTGTCGTTATCCTTATTTCGAAAGAAACGTGCGAATTAAAGATGAACTGTACGATCTACCTCAAGATTAATCTGGAAAGGAGTGATATGGTAAAATTAACAATTTTCTTTATGAGATTCTTAAAATCAATAACTTCCCTACTTAATTGTTAGGCATTTGTTTAAAAGTTATTTCTGAATTTTCATTATCATTGACTAACATTTCTTTCTAATGTTCAATATTAATAGTTTTTAGAGGACCATCTTTTGTACGATGAAATCAAACAGTTTTTTTTAATCCATTATAAAGATTCTTGAATATTTAAAAATATAGTTGCCTCCCTCTCTAAATTTGCAAACGTCCTCGTTTAATACTGTAGCAAGTAAAGTTTTTCTGTGCATACTTTCATATTTTTACTTTGTTGTTGGCGAAAAAATTGTGAAAAAATAAATATTTTGTGAATCAGTTGAAACGGACATGGTGAATATATAAGTACCTTTTTTAGGTAAGAACTGTAAAATAATCTATTTGCGAAATAATAAAGTAAGAGACAAAAAAGTTATCTCAAGTTAAATTAACGTAACCTATTGTAGATGGCGCATTCTCTACGATAACACTAAACTACCATTAAATTTAAATTCCTGTATACATTATATACAGGATGTTGCCAAACTCCCTATTATAAATTTAAGGGCATATTCCTTGGTCAAAAATAAGACAAATTTGTCAAATAAACATGGAGTTTTATAACCTTAGTTTGTGAGATAGAACATTACCCAAGATATTCTAATTAAATTTGATATATTGTGTGACCTGGTTGATTGTTATTAACCATCAAAAATTTTATATGCAACATGTAAGCAAAGCCGGACGTATAAATAATTATTAGAGTTACTTAAGAAACAAAGTAATACGACTGTGTAAAATATCAAATTTTAATGTCTCATTAAATATAAAACTTAATTGTGAAAAGAAGTTGTCACTTGCATTTTTTTTTAATTGCCATCATTTTATGATAAATTGCAATTCATCCTATTTAGTACACAATCTCAACTACATATTGACTAGCTAAATTTTTAGCCGCACTGCTTTTTTCCACTTACTTACTGGACTTAATATTTTTATGGTTAATGACATTGAATCAGGTCATATGGTATACCATTTTTGGATAGAATAAGTTGAGTGGTTTGAAAGTTAAAAAATAGGAACCCTTAAAATGTAAAAAATATAACGCCCTACTTATGTCACAAATAATGCACCTTTAAATTGTTTACAGGTAATTTGGAAACAGAGAGTTGAAGTTATATGTATCACGGATAACGTATATGGTAAATATTATATAGGGTGTCCCAAAACAACTTGGACATACTAAGTACTACAAAAAAAATTAGAACATCAGAAGATTCTGCTAGAAATAAGTTTTTTAGTCACACTTATGGTGTTCAATTGGAAATGTTTCAATTCATCTTGAGACTGAAGTACTCTATAGAAACTCAAAATATCCATCGTCAGTTAAATTTTCATTAAAAAATATCGAGTTAATAAGTCGATTTCCAATAATTTTAGCCCATACATTCATTTTTTGCTTATATTGAGTACGTTGCTGAACATCCCAATATGGATTATTTTCGGCACAATAGCAATAATTTCGTCGATTTACCTAAATAAACATGTTTGCGAAACATCTAGGCATGGTGTTGTTTTCAGGATTGTAAAATAAAACTCGTTTCATCATGGTCTCATAGAACTCTATTCGACGATCAGAGTTATCTTTCAGCAGCTCTTACATTAGCTTCATTTTAAAGAATCTGTTTCCGCTGATTTATGAATTTTTAAAACCACTTTGTATTTTATACCGTTGATTGTTTATTTAATTGAAGTTCTTGGTTCTAGTGCTTTTATACGTAAGGAGAATATCCAGCTTGATATCTTCGCTAATGTTATGAGATCTTTTTCGCAAGGTATTCCTTAAATATCCGTGTGTTCTAAATTGTGTCTCAACTTTGCTCACATCGCTTCGGTTTAATGGTGGCGTATCCAGATGGTATGCTTGAAACAAAACAACTTATGCTTGGGTGCGCCTGAAATAAAACAACTTCGGCTTGGCTGCGCATTCGTTCCCCGAACCAGATCATCATTAAAATTGTGCGGCAATTTTAACGCACTGTCAAATTCTACTTAAAAAGTACTTTGCAAATAAAAATTCTAAGTTTTCAGCTGTCCAACAAAGTGTCACAAATGATTAAACTTTCCAGAACTGTTTTATTTATTATTAAAAACAAAATTATTGACTCTACTATTAATTATGATATTTTACTGAAGTCTGCAATGCTAATTAAAATATTTCGAATTATTGTTAGACAATATTAGAAAATCTCAAATTATGACAAAAGCGTAAATTTTAGCCATAAACAGCCCTTATAAAAACCAATTTAGAATTGCTTTTACAATCAATATAATATTTAAAATGGTATAAAGCATCCCTTTAAAATAAACCACTTTTTTCCTTTCAAAGTTCTTTAAATTCGATGGTATTTTTTTACATTCTGTATAAAGTGTATGGTGCAAATCCTGAAGACATACACAAGAGCTTTCCAAGAAGAAGTCAAAATTGATGTCATGTTATTTAAAAAAAAATAAATTAACTTATGTTTCATCATTATTAAGAGATTTTAAAAAATTATTTTGATTATGAAGCTAAAAAAAAATCTCAGTCAACATGTTTCCCCATTTTTTCTCAAATTTCTAGCAAATTTGTTCCAGTAAAAGTTCCCACCTTGTACATAGACCGTTAAAATGGAGAAAGTTGCGTCTTTTTGAATCCTGCAAAGTCATATTTTCGAATTTAAAAAATTCTTAATATTTTCGAGTAAATTTGAGAAAAACTGATTTTTCGCGATTTCTTTTTTATTCCATTCCGATTCTGTTTAAAAAGATATGTTAAAATACAGTCTCAACACAACTTTTTCCGCTCTACTAGATGATTCAATTAGATTTTCGATTTCAACTTTCGTTTTGATTTTTAAATTTTTTTTGATGTTGATGATGTGTTTTTTAGTTCAAAAGGTCTAATAAGTGTAATGTGCTGTTAGATACAGAATAATGTAAAATTTATTATTATAAAATACATTTTTTCAACTATTGAAAAAACAAAGTTTATGATGGTTTGGAAGAAACGTAACATTGGATCAACAATCTAATAATATCATCTAAATAGTGGAGAAAAATTGGCAATGAAAATGTAAATTTTATTTTAACATATTTCTTCGAATGAAATGAGAAAACAGTAAATAAATCGCGAAAAATCGGTTTTTTTCAGATAAGTTCCAAAATATTTAAAATTTTATGAATTTAATCCTTTGTTACTCGCGTTGCAAATTTTGCCGTAAGCAAAGTATAGGTACTGGGGTATTAAAATACCCCGGGCGAGTAACGGAAGGTTAAAAACTTTGTAGAACTTATAACTGCTGCAACACTAAGATAGGGTAGAATTTCTTGACTAAACTACATAAAGGGCTTTCATTTTAAAATGAACCACCCTAAATAACTATTAAAGTATGTATTATTATAAAATTTATAAAAATACGTCAATTAAGATATTGATAGGGAAACTTTTTAAACTTATGTCCAATATCCTATCTTCAACCCCATGAGGAGGGGGCAATTCACCCCTAAAATTTTAAATGAAATGGGGGGTCAAGTGATACCTCATTTTACAGGGCATGCCAAGACCTTTTCACCTACGAAATTCCATTCACTTCGATTAACCATTCCAAAATGCTGGTCATTTGAATTTTGCGATTTTCATTACTAAAAGTGACGTAAAGCGGAGTTTAGATATGGAGGGGGAAGTTTAATTTCACATTTCCAGCATTTTGTCATTCATCGCCTCACTCCTAGTTACCGTCACTTTGAAATTTCCTTCTCGACTTCTTAATTGAAGTGTTTATGGAAATATTAAAATAATACATAGTTAAAGAGTTATTTAGGATAGTTCTTGTTGAAATGAAAACTCTGTATAATAATAATCAACAATAAAATTTTTAGAAAATTAAACGTTTCATAAACAAATCTACGGATGCATATGCATGTAAAATATTTTATTCGAGGTATAGTCAAGAATAATAATTATTCTTTATTATACCTAATTACACATATACATATGTACATGTATACCTAATACACAGATAACCATAATTATTATGGTTATCTGTGTGACGTTAAAAATATTAAAAATTGTAGTTTTTTTAATAAATAAGTGTCATATTTTTCAAACTGCAACAAGTTTAATTATCATCATGTTCATAACCATTAAAAATAAATCACATACCCATTTGAATAATAAAATTATAATTTTTAACATTATATTTTTTATTTTAAAACATACCAGGTGCCAACGGAGTCATTTTTTTAATTTAACAGAAATTTTAATGGCACTTGGTGTATGTCTTATTTGGTATAAATGTCAATTAACGGCCTGGAAAGTATATTTGTGCAACTTCCGTTTTCACCGGAAATGCATGCAACTTTTCATTTTTAGATAAAACGTACTGCATATTTGGAATTTGCTTTTTTGTTAACTTTTAATTTTCTATATTAAATTTTTGAAATTGTTTAAAAGAGTAATTATTGTCCAAAAATGATTCTTTTAATCCAGAATGAACTCGAAAAAATGCAACTGCTACGTTAAATATGTCCCATCAACCTCCGGTATCGATCAAAGTTCGGAAAAACATTTTTTTATAATAACTTGAAAAATTTAAATGGACATATGCCGTTTTCATAACTACATAAAGTTATGCTTTTCGAGGCGAATCGAATGATATTAAATGTTGTATTTCAATCACAAGCTATTGTATAAAAATAATAAAAATAAAAAAAAAAATAATTCATTCATTGATTGTATGGCGAATATTCCAATTTTTTGAAAAAGAAATACAATTTTTTTTATAATAGTATGCAATGAAGGAATTGAAATAAATAAACAAAATAAATACATTATTTCCAACCCGTTATGGCATACTTAATTAAACACATTAAGGTACAATAAATATCTAACATTTAATAAACATTAAAAAAAAACTTATTGTGTATTATGAAAATAAGCTCCTCACATAATTTCAAACATTCCCTATTTATTTCGCTTTATTATCTTGTATAGATTTCTAGATACCAATACCTTTTCAATAAGTTCAAGACATACTGTATAAAATAACAAAATAAAGATGATTCCAATTGAACAGATAAAAATTAAGTTCCTTAAATTGATTATGACCCTGTGCTGTACCCCGTAGGAATCAATTAATCAATCCCTATTTAATGAAGCAAAAAGATTAAGATACAAGATAAGAAAATAATTAGGTAGAACAAATGTTATTTCTTAGACAAAAAGGGATAAATCTTTTAAATGGTTAAATTTGAATATCAAGATTCAAAAAATATATTTTATTTTACAAAGCATCTAAAAAGCTTAGTAACATACAACGTATCTCGTAAAATATGGGCAATTTCACGAAAAAGAAATGTATTCATAAAAATTGCACTAATCTTTATCAACTGTTTTCTTCAAGTTTACTCTTGCGGTAATAATAATACATATACATACGTATACATATATAATATAATATAATGTAACATGGCCTTTCATAAAGCTATATTTTTCTGGAGAACGGTTAATTTCAGAAATATCAGCTAAGAATACCTTTTTTATGCTAAATAACCTAAACAGCTTGATAGATTAAATTCACATATGGAAACATGAGTGGATAAAGGTGTCATGTCACATTTTGAATTTTTTAGTAAATTGACATTACAGTTTTTATGTAACGTGTAAAGTATACGCGATATGATACATTTAGCATCTAAAAATTCACAAGAGGCAACAAAATTAGAGGATTTCTTTTAACTAAGGGTTAAATCTATAGGTATATGGGGTACCCGAAAACGGCATTAGATCATGTTTTAGAAAAATGTGACATGACACCTTTAGCCATTTATGTCTTCAGATCATAGCTTAAAAAGCTGGGAACAACAGCGAAGCACACCTTCTTTATAGCCCATCACTGCTCTGCCTTTCCATCTAAAAAAGGAACCATTATATTGATCCATTTTATGTGAACCATCTTATTATTTATTACCATCTGTTGTAGAATTCACATTCAGCTCAGTCAGTCCACTGTGGTGTTGAAAAATAGATAATTTACGATTCAAACCAATATAGAGAATTTCATGGGATGGCTCATTATAGTTGTTAACGTCAAATATAATTAATACGCAATTAAAAAAAATAAAACAAATGAAATATTTAATAAATAATATAAAAACGAATAAATATTTAGTTTACATAATATAGTTTGTTAAGTTATTTACTCAAATAAAAGTTTTAGTCCTTTTTTAATTTAAGGCTTTACTACAATTTACTAAAAATATTGTTGACACATTAAAGAATCTGAAACGAACAGAGGTAAGATTTCTTGCGAATGAAACGATAGCCTTTTTATAGGTCTTATATTTGTTTGCGACATTTATTTGTAACGAGATTTACGAGTAACAAATTAATTTATCATTTACGATGTCGATAAAATAAATAGACTAGAAAATAAAAATGGCAACCGTGTTTATTATATTCTTATATGGAAATCGTGCTTCTTAATTGGAAAAAATATCCAGCGCGAGCTGTTTGTTATTATGTTTTATTTATTTACACTTTAATATTGTAATTTGATCATTAACCTTTTTCACTACAAGAGTTTCTTAATACAGAATAACGATTATCTGTTTCTACAGACCCCTTTTCAATAAAAAATATTACAGAACTTTTCAACGAAACTATTTTCAATGTTCGAACAGAGATAAGCGTTTTCTTTTTTTTTGTTTAAAAATAGTAAATTTAGTTCATTTTCTACTGTTGTACCTATATTACGTCACTATTAGATGAATCTTTCTCAGACCTACTATTTTTCGGCTTTGTCCGTTAGGCATGTACAAGATGTTTGATGACGTCTTATGATTAATGACAAAACGAACAACATTAAAAAAGGGAAAGCTACGTTATTATTTTCTTTTATGTTTATACCACTGTTTTTTAATGAACTTCCTTCAAATCTATGATATTAAATAAAATAAATTTAATTAGAGAAAAGATAAAGCTTTATGTTTATTCTTAAGACTGTCACATTAGCAACACAGGATTTTTTTCAATAAAAAAGCTGACATAAAGTGTCAAAAGTAAATACATAATCTCATTTCGAATTGATCGATTATCAATACTTTCACATCCATAACTGTGAAATATCGAACAAACTAAAGTTATTGTACACGATAATAATGTAAAAATTACCATGACAAATTTGCAATTCAGATTATTTAAGTTATTTATTTATTGAAAAAAAAAAATAAACGTTTGTTAAAATTGTATGCACATATACATATACAATAGTTAATTGAATTAATATATGTAGAAAGACAACTTGTCAATTTTATCTCAATTTGTACTCGATGTAGAAAATAAGATTTTTCTATCTAAATTAGAAAAATATTTAATTTTTTTAACTTAATGTTCAATATCTGGACAGTTTTCTATATTATATAGAATTTAAATGAAAATTTACAAACTAAAATAATCAACGAATGAAAAAAAGTCTTTTTTAATTTCAAAAAACATACAATTTTTAACATGTGCTGTTGCATTACATACCTTATATATTCAATTATTGCAACACGAAGATTAAAAATTTTTAATTTAGATTTCTATCATTTAAACACCAACACTAAAATGCCAGCCACAATTGGAGAAGCAAATTTAATTAATAAAACGACTAAGATCCGCCTGTGTATTTTTCGATTTGAATGTTAACTTTCTATTATATGCAAAAAAAAATCGTACTTGTATATGTCAAGTGAATTTATATCAGTCACGAACTGCACTGACTACAATTAAAGACAACTTAATGAGATTTTATTAAAATTTTATATTTTTTTTCTTTATTTCTTTTATAACATATGTACATACCTATGTGTCTACTTTGAAAAAAACAAGCCGTTTAATTTGCATTGAAAAACTATTGAAAAAAATTTATAGAGAAAATTTAAATCTAATGCGCGTGTTAACTGGTAATAAATTAATTATTTAACTATTTCATAATAATTAACTTGTTGTCAGACATAACAATAATTGGTTCGTTTATAATTCAGTATTTCAATATTGGAATATTATGGAAAAATGTATTTTTTTCCATCAAAATTTATTTGTTTTTTCCTCTCGAAGGATGATATCTTTAGAAAGGCGACATTCTTTAAGAAGTAATTTTAAAACTTTCAATTCAATATATCTACGGTATAAAGATAATAAAATCTTTTTAGGTTATTTTAATTATATGGTATCCCAGCGAAAGCTAGAAGCCCCGAATATTTTTTTATTATACGACGAAATATACCGGAGTAGTACGGTTACATGATGAATAATTAATTTCATCCCTTTATATTGCAGAACCAACCTCTATAAAAATTTAACCCTTCGAATTAACTTTTTTTTTAATTAAATTTAAGCATATGTACAAGGGTTATGCGATTGATCCAATGTACACTTAATAAAAAAATATTTTGGAGGTGGTTTCATGCTGAAACCAATTCACTTCACGTTAAACACGAATGAGGGTTAAGTGATGCATCAATTGAAAAGCATTAACGTGACCTTTCTAACTGTGTTTAGCTTTCCAAAACTGGTTGAATATTTTCCGGGAAGACACTTTCTAATGATGGCGCTGTGCCGTATCGCAAAGTCGGTTTTTCTTTCAGTTTCGTTTATGTATTTCCGCAGTAAATGTTCGAATTTCTCAGAATTGGAACCAATTAATCAGAAAAATCTAAGTTTGATTAAATACAACTAATGATGTTTTAATAAAACCTTGAACTGTATAATTATTTTCTGAAATCAAATATTCGAAGTTAAAACTGACCTTTAGTTTAGTTAATTTTTTAAATGTTGTCCATTATGTCATAAATCACTATTGGCATTTACCTTACCAGACAACCTACTGATGGATGGAATCGCTTTGTAGATGGGTAACGATCATAGCCAAATAATAGTAGATTTGAGATAGGTTCATCCAGTGATGACATAACAGACAACTTAAAAAAAAATTAAGTCTAGTTGCCTATTTCTCACTATACTCATTTGATGGATTTAAATAGACTTAATAAATGACAGAACAGTGTAGAATTTTTTTGTGTTCTAGCAGGAAGCCCATTGTCACTCGGTGAGAATCATTAAAACTGTATTAAAACCCAACAAGTTTACGTAAAAAACGTCGAGGGCCTTCTTATTAAACTCGTTTAATTTAGATAAAATGGTAGAACAACTTGGGTTTCCCACATTACCATTTAATAAACAAACAACTGTAACGTTTAATTAGTTTAACACAAATTTTAATAAACAGCATTTAAATAATGTCTTATACTGAATGTATTGCTGTAAATCGCAATTATTAAACGTTAAATGTCAAATAATTTGACCATTATTGCCAGTTGCACTAATTTTTCACATATTGAAATCAATAAAGTAAAGTCTGCATGAAGTTTTCTAGACTTTATTGGTAGATATATAATCATAGATACATATTATGAATCAATTACGTATACAACATAAAATTACAATTTGTTTAGCTTAAATGAATGAACATTATGAGTGAAAATAGGTTGTAATATTTATAACTTTTAAGGTCTTATGGTGATTGAGAAAGACCACTAGTAAATAAAAAAACTAGGTCGTAGTTAAATATTCCACAAGCACTATAAAGATTACCAAATATTTTTTGAAAATATAAATTTTGAATTTTGCAACTTAATAGTGGAAAAAGGCATCTGTGCCTAAAATGCCCTGTCTTAATTAATAAAGAATCCGAGCAATAACTGCTTTTAGAGAAAAAACTATTTAACAAGCCACAATTTTCTATTACATTTAATAATCAAGATCATAAAGTAGTTTTGCATAATATCGGTTTCCTAGCTTTCTTTATACATAAATTCAGTCAGTTTCTAGATTTCTTTCTATAACATAACCATTAAAACATGTAGGATTAAAAAATTAAAAATAAGTTTTTAATTTTTTTTAATTGGTTATTTGAAAAAAAAAACAATTATTTATTTTTATACTGTGTTTTAAAACTTTTAAATATTTTTTATTAATTAATTAAAAACAATTTAAAATTTATAAAATTTAATAAAAAATCATGTAACTACGAAAGCGCTAAATTGGCTTTAATGTTTGTGGCGTCATTATGTTACAGTGTTTTCACGATAGCACCGCTTTGTGACAGTACTATCGTGTAATTATTGAATTTTAGTCCAAAAATAATTATTGTTGTTAACTGATTTAACTTAATAATGCGTGACGAAGGGTTTATAAATCCAATTCTGATAATATACCTGATATGGATGTAAAACCTAAAACATTTGTATTAGTTGTTTGTAATATTGAGAAGAAATAAACATTGTAACGTCACATGCGTTCGGGTTTTTTACGGAGATTATCGGCGTGTCATCGGTACTAGATTTAAAAATGTATTTTCAATTTTTTATAACTTTTTAATTACAACAAAAAAAACAGCCTTGTTATATAACTTATATATAATCTTTCCATTCATGGTAGAAATTTTTATTTCAAAAGCTCAATTAGGTTTTGATTTTTGACATTCACAATGAGTAATTTACACGATTTTGAATGACATTTATAGCTCTACTACTCGTTTGCACAGGTGACACTTAGCTTAGACTACCCTTCAATTAAAGTGCCACCAGTCAATATCCGATGTGTCACTTAAAATTTGCCTATGCTTCGCTTAAAATAAGCTGCACTTTTCCTCGACTTAATCTGCGTTTAACTATTATGCTAACCGTTAATCGTCGGATGAAATTCCATATTATTATTATTATATTATCCTTTTATGAAATAGTAATAATTAAATAACTATGTACTTTTTATATTAAGCCGAGAAAAAGTGAACCTTATTTTAAATAGAGCTTAGGCAAATTTTAAGTGACACATGAGGTGTTGATTGATGGCACTTTAATTTAAAGGTAGCCTAAACTAAGCGTCATTAAGTGTCACCCGTGCAAACTAGCATAAGCATTTATGTGGAGCATAAGTGGACAATTCAATTATTTATTGATTTATATTTACCATATACACATACACAGTAGTAAAAAGTAGCGTATAATTACTCATTGCATCAAAAAAATTATTTAATAAAAATTTTTCAACAAATTATTTCCAATATTGCTTTCAACAATAAATTGATCTTATCATGTTTGGTTACTCTGTACATCAATTTATTTTTTTCAAACACAAAATCCTTATTTAATTTTATTATCTGAAAGAGTAATTTTTTCTCTATACAGACTGACCATAATCTATTCCTGGGTACGGATAACTTTTTTGTTTTGACAGGTGAAATAGGAATATTGGTCAGGCAGTAACGGATTTTAATTTTTTTCACAAACAATATCATCTTTCTGATATACGGCCATAGCCAAAAATATGAAGCATTTCATAAGAATATGTATTTCTAAGTTAGTTGTATCTTCAAGAGAAAATAATTTTTGATTAACAATACAGGGTGTCCAGAAATAACATTTAAATATTTTAGAGGGTGATTCTACAGCGAAAAATAATAGCAGTTTGCTATATAAACTTTGTTCGAAAAATGTTGCGTTACAGAGTTCCAGGGTGTCAAAGTTGG